>JALQSN010000472.1:0-39811 GCA_023690525.1 Holotrichia oblita | reverse complement strand
GATCCAGTGAGCAGATGTCGTCAATCGAGGAACTGGCAGCTACAGTAAACGAAATTGCAGCAAAAACAAAAAGTAATTTCGATTATTTGGAAAAGACTACAGATAAAATTAAGCAAGCCGGATCAGAGATGAAATACAGCAACCAACAGATGGATGCGTTGATTAAAGCAATGGAAGAAATGGATTCAACCTCTAAAGAGGTAAGTAATATTATTACAAGCATAGAAGGCATTGCATCACAGACCAATCTGTTATCGCTTAATGCATCTATTGAAGCAGCAAGGGCAGGAGAGGCAGGACGAGGTTTTGCGGTAGTTGCAGATCAAATCGGGCAGCTTGCAGGTCAAAGTGCCGAAGCTGCTAAAAATACAAAAAAACTAATCAGCACTACCATTGAAGCAATTCAGAATGGGAGTCAGATTACCAATGAGACAGCGCATTCACTGGATATTGTAGTATCTTCTATTTCAGAAATTCAAGAATATGCAGTCACAATTACAGAAGCCATTTCAGAGCAGGCAGAATCAATTGAACGGGTAGATAATGGACTTGAGCAAATATCCGAGGTTGTACAGGGGAATTCTGCAATTGCAGGAGAAAGTTCCGACATGAGCCAAGCCATAGCGGAGCAGGTTCAGAATTTGGAAAAAATTGTAAGCAGATAAAAAGTGACTTTAAGGACTCGTAATGACGTGTGTGAATTTTCAATCCTAAAGCAGTATAAAAGGAATCAGAAATAAGAAAAAACCTTGAGAAAATCGTTTAAGCGATTTTCTCAAGGTTTTTTTATCAATGTCAATCAAAACGGATATTCGCAATCCGGTCATGTATTCATATGATTTAACGGTTCAAGTATTTTTTCAAGGTCTTCCTTACTGCTCCCGTTTCGGAAATCATCTCCAGAAACATACCTTCCACTTTATCAGCCAACCCCACCTCATATAAATCCAAAGCAAAAATTGACGCATTACTTAAAATTGCTTTTAATGCTTCGTTTGCGCCATCAGGACTTCCTATTTTTACTGTGGATAAAATACCGGTTAGCTTATCCAGTAAAGGATCAGGACTTTGCTCAAATCTCTCCCCTTCATCGTTGACCCCAAGTAAATATCGACACCATCCGGCGATGGTCAATGGTATGTAAACCAATGTATCAGGATCCAGATCCGGACGATTTACATAAGCTTTAATCGTTTCACCAAAACGAATCGGTATCTTTTGTGAGGTATCTGTTGCAATACGCTGAGGTGAATCCGGCATAAATGGATTGGGCAGTCTTAACTCAATAACAGCATCCAGGAATTCCTTTGGGTTTAAAATACCCGGATCGACTACCACGGGCATCCCTTCCAGATATCCGATCCGTTTAATTAATTCTTTTAAATCCTCATCTTCCATTTCATCGTGTATGGTCTGGTAGGACAAAAGGCATCCGAATATTGCCAGCGTTGTATGCAGGGGATTCAGGCAGGTACATACCTTCATCTTCTCCACCTTATCTACAGTTTCCCGGTCTGTAAATAATATATTCGTCTTTTCCAGCGGAGGTCTTCCACCGGGAAATTTATCTTCTATTACTAAGTATCCTGTCTCCTCAGAATTGACAAAGGGTGCAGTGTAGGTGTTTTTATTTGTTATGATACATTCCGTATCTTCGAATCCATCTTTTTCCAGCATTTCCTTTACGGTTTCATCCGGTCTGGGTGTAATCTTGTCAATCATACTTAAAGGATAAGAAACCTTCGATTCATCTTCCAGATAAGCAAGGAATCCGTTCTCTGCTAATCCATTCCTCTTCCATTCTTTGGCAAACTCCAGTATGGAAGCTTTTAATTTATCTCCATTATGAGAGCAATTATCCATGCTCACCATGGCAATAGGATAAGCTCCCGCTTTATAACGTACATACAGTAATTCCGTCACTTTTCCCATAATATTCGTCTGTGCTCCGGGACCCGTCAGGAATCCTTCTTCCTTTTCACGCAAAGAATAGCCCTTTTCTGTAATGGTAAAACTAACCATCTGCAGCGATGGATTAGCGAAAATTTCGTTCAGACGTTCATAGTCCTCACTTACGGAACAATCCGCTACAAGAGATTCCACCATGCTTCCTACCACATGCTTTTCAATACTGCCATCGGCTTTCAGCACGACAGATAAACTCATTCCGTCATAAGGCTTATACGCTTTCTCAATGATTTCATGGTCGAAAGTGTCACATACAATCAAGTTCCCTGTCATAGATTCCTTCATCCAATAATTTTTGAAGTTCTACGGCAGGAAATGCACGAAAAATGTTGCCTGCTCCAAAATGCAGCCATGTCGGCTGGTTATGAGTAGCAGTTTTTAACGCTTCTCTATCATATCCAGGCAGTTGATAACCCTTCATTATCCATTGGTCTTTTTGTAAATCTGTTAATTTCATATCTGATCAAGCCTCCTTATTACGGTGAATTGCTTCCCAAAGTCCATTTAAATATGTAACACCCAATGCACGGTCATAAAGTCCATAGCCCGGTCTTGCTTCCTCGCCCCATATCATTCTTCCGTGATCAGGGCGGATCACACCATCAAATCCTCCGTCGATCAAAGCTTTTACAATGTCATACATATTCAAGTCGCCGTCAGAGGATAAATGGGAACTCTCATGGAATACCCCATCCCCTTCGAACTTAATGTTTCGCAAATGAGCAAAATGTATCCTTTCACGAATGACAGGATTTCTTATAATATCAGGGAGGGAATTTTTGCGGTTGCTTCCCAGTGAACCGGTACAAAGAGTAAATCCATTATACATACTGTCATTTAACGAAGCGATTTTTAAAAGGGATTCTTCACTAGTAACAATTCTGGGAAGACCGAATACGCTCCATGCAGGGTCATCCGGATGAATCGCCATTTTAATCCCATATTCTTCGCAAACCGGCATAATGGCATCCAGAAAGTATTTTAGATTTTCCAGCAGACGTTCTTCTGTAACATCTTTATACTTTTCGAACAACTCCATGATTTCTTCTCTGCGGTTTGGTTCCCAGCCAGGGAGAACAAATCCTCCGCTTTCTTTTTCCATACGTTCGAACATGGTTTCCGGTTTAATGCCTTTTATAATGGATTCATCATAAGACAATGCGGTGGAACCGTCTTCCAGCGGTAAAGCTAAATCAGTCCTTGTCCAGTCAAAGACAGGCATAAAGTTATAGCATACTAATTTTATACCTGCTTTTCCGATGCTCCGGAGGGATTCTTTGTAGTTTTCGATATAAGTGTCTCTGGAAGGTAATCCAATTTTGATATCTTCATGTACATTGATACTTTCCACGCCGACAAACTCCAATCCGGCATCTTCCACTTCTTTCTTCCGTTTCATTATAGCATCATAGCTCCATGCTTCTCCTGCGGGAATTTCATGTAATGCGGTTATTACACCGCATACACCGGGGATTTGCCTGATTTGTCCCAGAGTAACACTGTCAAAGTCCGAACCATACCATCGTAATGTCATCTTCATAATCTGTTCTCCAATCTTTAATAGGGTTAATATATTTTTCTTCCTAAATTATCTTCCACACCGGATATCCGGTGGAAATAAGTATTTACCCGGTCTCTCCATTCGATCGCACTTTCCATCTGCATATCAAATCGTTCGGACACTCTTTCAAATACATCCTCCGGGATTTTACCTTTTAAGCTGTTCCATTTTTCGATCATTTCTTCGACTAGTTCCACACCTTCAAAATGGGTGTCGTAAATATGCTGGATTAAGGTTTTGCCTGATTTTAACTTATGATCATACTGTACACGATGGAAAAACAGTAAAAGCTCCTCCGGACATTTCTCCATTGACTCATACATGGCAGCATTTTGCTCATGGTACTGCCTTGTGTAGCCGGTTCCCTCCGGGGTGCGGTCCACACCGATTCCACGGCAGTCTGCCCGATGGTAGGTTCCCCAATTGTCATATTCGTAACCTTCTATATTCGGTCCGTAATGGTGGCTTGGATTGACCATCCAGCCGATTCCCAGCGGAGAAGTATACTTTTCATAGGTATCCCGGGAGTCCATTAATATATCCAGAATGACATCTTTCACCTGAGCATCACCTGTAAAAGTCAGACCAATCCATTCTTCTCCGATTTGCCGGGTAGATAAAGAAGGATTCCAGGCAAGTCTGCCATAACCATAAAGATTTGCTGCGGTAAAATCGTGACCCGTCCAGTTGAAATCATCTCCCGTATTGGATACAGCAGCCATTCCACAATTTGTCTGGTTAAATGCCTGTCCGGATAAAATTTCCTTGACCGGTGTGTTCTTATCACATGCATAGGTATTGAAGTCAAGGGCTTCCTTCCACATGGGAACCAGAAAACAAACATGTTTTTGCTGTCCGGTGTATTCCTGTGCAATCTGAACCTCCATGATTTGATTTGTCCTTTCCAATCTGCCCAATAAAGGAGAGATTGGCTCCCTTATCTGGAAATCCATGGGACCGCTCTTGACCTGTAAGATTACATTATCATCAAATCTGCCATCCAGACCAATGAAGTTGTCATATGCGGCTCTGGCTCTGTCAATCGTTTTATCCCGCCAATTTTGCGTACAGTTATATACGAAGCACCGCCAGATGATGATTCCGCCAAAAGGAGCGACGGCTCTTGCCAGCATGTTCGCACCATCCGCATGATCCTTACCGTAAGCGAAAGGACCCGGCTGGAATTCCGAATCTGCCTTCACTAAAAATCCGCCGAAATTCGGCATATAGGTATAAATTTTTTCAGCCGTTCTGCTCCACCATGCGCACACATTTTCGTCCAATGGATCCGATACCGGCAAACCACCTAACTCAATGGGAGAGGCAAAGTTTATACTTAAAAATAACCGTATGCCATAACCGGAAAAAATATCATAGATCTTGACCAGTTTTTCAAGATACTCGTCTGTGATCAAATAGCTTGCCTTTTCCCGGACATTTACATTGTTAATGGTTACTGCATTGATTCCGACCGAGGCTATTAATCTGGCATAATCCACAGTTCTTTCATTTACGATGACCTGTTCAGCTTTGAAAAAGAAAGAGTTCCCCGCATATCCCCGTTCAATACTGGAATCCATATTATCCCAATGATTCAATGTACGGTAATTCATTCGGGGATTCTCTGTCACAGATAATTGGCGTAAGTTCTCACCTAGCTGTACCCTTCTTAAAAAATCAAATATTCCGTATAATATACCAGTTTCCGTCAACCCGGTAATAACGATTTGATTTTCCAATGCAATTATGGCATATCCTTCTTTGGTCAAATTACAGTGGGAGGGAATACGGTCCGCCAATTCTCTTTCCAATAAACCGATCACGATTCCTGCAGAAAGAGCCGATGAATTTTGAATCTTTTCCACATACAGATCCATTCCAAGGATTCCCTTCAATCCGTTCTTCAGCTCATTTACTCCATTATTAATAATGGTTCCTTCCGTCATAACGGAAACACATCCCAGCAGCTCCTTCCCCTCGATACCATCAATAGGATGGTAGGTCAGCCAGCATTTGCTATAATCCATATTTCTCCTCCTCGACAGGTTTGTACAGCGTTGCGTAAATATCACTTAATAAATATTCGCTGTTTACCCTGCTTTGTTTTTTATTCTTTTGATCTGGAAACTATCTTTTTATATTTTATCAAACTTATCTATGGCTTTCAATAAGCATTATGGGAAAATTTGTTATAGTTATTAGTTACTGTTCAATTAATATATAGCGTGAATTTTTATATTGTCTGTCTGGGTAAAACAAACTATATTAGTAATAACGGTTGAAAGGTATTTATGAGAGGAGAACACAACAGTTAGTAAAATCATAGACAATCATCTTTAAGAAAACATACAAACCAAATGAGTTTGCTAAAATGATAGGAGTATCTGTAAAGACATTGCAACGGTGGGATTACGAGGACACATTAACGGCTTGCCGAAACCCCAAAAATCGGAGGTACTATACTCAGCGTCAGTATGACGAGTATATGGGGAATCCAACAGGAAATAAATTAGGTAAGACGGTTATATATTCTCGTGTGTCGAATGTGGGACAAAAAGACGATTTAGGAAATCAAATCGAATTTTTGAAAACATATGCAAATGCAAAAGGGACAATCATTGATGAGGTAATGACAGATATTGGTAGTGGGTTGAATTATAACCGCAAAAATTGGAATATACTGATTGATGCTTGTATAAATGGCAAAATATCAACAATAATCATAGCGCACAAAGACAGATTCATCCGTTTCGGTTATGACTGGTATGAAAATTTTCTTAAAAGATATGGTGTTGATATAGTTGTCGTGAACAATGAGAAACTGTCTCCACAAGAAGAATTAGTGCAAGACTTAATATCAATCATCCACGTTTTTTCTTGTCGTATATATGGTCTGCGCAAATACAAGAAAAAGATAGGGGGTGATTCTGATGTTACAGGCATTCAAAACAGAGATAAACCCGACGCCTGAACAGAAGCAGATAATCAATAAAACGATAGGCGTATGCCGATATGTGTACAATTTCTTTTTGGCACACAACAAAGCGTTGCATGAACAAGGGCAGCAGTTTATGAGCGGCATGGATTTTTCAAAATGGCTGAACAATGATTTTATCCCGAATAATCCTGATAAATCGTGGATAAAAGAAGTGAGCAGTAAATCTGTTAAGCAAAGCATAATGAATGCAGAACGAGCATTTAAGAATTTTTCAAGAAAAAATCGAAGTTTCCGAAGTTCAAAAAGAAAAACAAATCAGACGTAAAAATGTATTTTGTGAAAACAGATGCAACGGTGATAATTCCATGTGAGCGTCACAGAATAAAGATACCGACTTTGGGCTGGGTGCAACTCAAAGAGAAAGGATATCTTCCGACGGACGAGATAATCAAGAGCGGCACAGTATCGAAAAAAGCGGGAAGATATTACGTTTCTGTATTAGTTGATATGCCTGACATAATATGCAAAATACCACAGATAAAGCAAACGGTATAGGCATAGACTTGGGATTAAAAGATTTTGCGGTAATGTCGGATGGGACGCATAAGGAGAATATCAATAAAACGGCAAAAATTAAAAAAGCGGAAAAGAAATTAAAACGTGAACAGCGCAGACTTTCGAGGAAATACGAGAGTTTGAAAAAACGGAATAAAAAAATCAAAAAGGAGGAGCTACTAGGCAAAATATCCATAAACAAGTCATAAAGGTACAAAAACTTCATCAGCGTTTAGATAATGTTCGTACAGATAATATTAACAAGATAGTGAATGATTTGTGAAAACCAAGCCAAGTCACATAACTATCGAAGATTTGAACGTGTCGGGCATGATGAAGAACAAACATCTCTCAAAAGCTGTCGCACAGCAAAAATTTTATGAGTTCAGGGTAAAACTTGAACACAAGTGCAGACAGAATGGCATTGAATTAAGGGTTGTTAACAGATTTTATCCATCAAGCAAATTATGTCATAATTGCGGTCATATCAAGTCTGATTTGAAATTATCTGATAGGATATACAAATGCGAGTGTGGATATGAAACTGACAGAGACTACAACGCAAGCCTTAATTTGAGAGATGCTAAAATCTACAGAACAGCATAATCACACTGTTGTAGATATGTACCGATGGCTTAGTCGGGAATTTACGCCTGTGGACTGTTATATCAAATGTTAGTAGCGTGAAATTGGCGAGGACAGACAGGTCGAAGCAGGAATTTTCTTGATATGGATATGTTTGTCCATATTTTAAGTAGCAGGAGCATAAAAGAGAGGAGAGTAGAGCTGCTTTATACTTATGAACGTATGGTGAATTATGCCTCGGAGCAAGGTGTCAGAGCAATTATCATAGCTGGAGACATGTTCGATACCAACCGTGTATCTGTAACAGCCCGTAATACAGTAATCGAAACAATCAACAATCATCCTGAGATTGATTTCTATTATCTGAAGGGAAACCATGATCATAACAATATCTTAGAAATACAGGAAGAGCCACCGGAAAATCTGAAAATGTTTGGTGATGTCTGGCATACATATACGGCCAATCCTGATACGAACCATTCAATTATGATTACAGGTGTAGAACTGGAGCAGTGCAAGAAAGATTCTTTTTATGACAGTCTGGTACTTGATTACAACAAATTCAACATTGTGGTATTGCATGGACAGGAGTCTATATATAATGTAAAAGACAAGACCGAGATAATTAATCTGGGGGCATTGCGTAATAAAGGCATTGATTATCTTGCATTAGGTCATATCCATACATATAAAAAACAGGAATTGGATAAGCGGGGAATCTATTGCTATCCGGGATGCCTGGAAGGCAGAGGGTTTGATGAAACTGGAGTATGCGGTTTTGTCCTGTTGGATATAGATGAGGAAAAAAGAACCTGTGAAAGCGAGTTCATCCCATTTGCGGACAGGGTGCTGTACGTTAAAGAGGTAGATATCTCCGATTGTATGACTTCCATTCAGATTACCCGGAAAATAGAGCAGGAACTGGATCAGGAAGGGTATAGTGACCGCAGCCTTGTTAAGATTGTATTAACCGGAAATGTTGATATTGAATGTGAAAAAAATATGGAATATCTAAAAAAACAATTAGAAAATCGCTTCTATTTCTTGAAAATATATGATGAGACACGGTTTGCAGTGGATTACCGTGGGTTTGCCTTGGATGCATCCCTGAAAGGGGAGTTTGTCAGGACTGTGGATGCCGCCACGGACTTAGATGAAGTGACCAAAGCAGAAATTATTCGTTATGGAATTCAGGCATTGGCGGGAGAGGAGATCGGATAAATTGAAAATCTTAAGATGCTATATTGAGAATTTTGGAAAGCTGAAGGATCTGACCATAGATTTTACAGATAATCTCCATATGATTCATGAAGATAACGGCTGGGGGAAAAGTACGCTGGCAGCCTTTATTAAAGTTATGTTCTATGGTTTTGCCAATGAAGGAAAAAAGAAGCGAAGTCGAGAATGAGCGTAAAAGGTATAAGCCATGGCAAGGTGGTGTATATGGCGGAAAAATTGATTTTGAAGTAAATGGAAAATTCTATGAAGTTACCAGAATCTTTAGCAGCAAGGAGAAAGAAGATAAATTTAATCTCATTGACAAGAAAACTAACCTTTCCAGCGAGGATTATTCTTCTGCTCTTGGTGAGGAATTGTTTCAGATTGACAGGGAGTCTTTTTCCAGAACAATATTTATTGCTCAAAATGATATTGTTACGAAAGCGACAGACAGTATCAATGCCAAAATTGGTAATCTGGTTGAAAACACAGATGATATCAATAACTATGATGCAGTTCAAGAGCGGTTTAAAAAACTTCTAAACAGTATGTCTCCAAACAGAAGCACAGGTACGATCAAAAAGAAAAAAGAGGAAATAGCCCGGCTGGAAAACAATATTAGCAGAGGAAAGAGCATTGATCAGGCAATCGAAGAACTGACAGAGAAGCTTCACCAGCGAAAGGCAGTAAAAGAGAAGCTGAAAGAAGAGCAGACAGCAATTCAAAAACAGATGGAGCAGATTAGCGGTTATAAGGATCTGCAGAGCGAAAAAGAAGCTTATGAGCGGATATGTTCAGAATATGATGGGCGGCTAAATACTGTAACAGAGGAACAACGGTATTTTCCGGGCAAAGTACCAACGGAAGATGAAATCCAGCGAGTTTTGGAAGAAACCGATAAACTTGCGGGATATCAGGGTGAACTGCAGAGTCTTGAACTTAACGATATAGAGCAGTGTAATAAAATAAGACTGATGGAGCAATTTCGTACAGGGGATTCCTGATATTGAGGCGATCAATATCTGCAAACAGAAAATAAAAGAGCATTCAGATCTGCGGATTGAGATTGCAGGAACAAAACCCAGTGCAGAGGACGAAGAGGAAATCGTTCGTCTGGAAGCTAAATTCGGCGATCTGGTTCCGGATGATTCTGTAATGAATCGATATATCTCAATGTGGAACCAAAGAACAGAATTAAAAAGTGGATTAGGTGCCAATAAGGCAACTCTGAAGACGCTGAAAACAATGCACAGCATATCTTTAAATAAGGATATGGAGAAGGACACAAAATCCGGCAAACATGGAATGATGATACCATTGATTCTGGGTATCATAGCACTATGTCTCGGTCTGCTTGGAATTATAATGAATTTGTTTCCTTTTGCTGTCGGTATCGTCTGTTTCGGAATCGGTATTGTATTAATTGCAGTCTCATTACTGTTGAAGACAAAGAAGAGACCGGAAGATACGGCGACAGAAAGCCGGACAATGCCGGGAGCCGAGGATTGGAGAGAATTGGAGGCTCAGATAATCAGGGAGGAGGAGGTCATCCGGAATACAGAGGCAGATGTTGCGATGTTTTTCAAGCAGTATGGTCTCCTTTTGGCAGAGTCAGATGTGATATCTGATTTGTATAAATTAAAAGAACAAATTCGAGATTATAAAGAGCTGGTAAACCGTAAGCAAAGATATATAGCTAATGGGCTGGAGGCAGCCAGTCAGGAGCTGGAACGTGGAATCAGTGAATTCCTTCAGAATTATGATTCAGACAGCGCCATAACGTCGGACAGCTATTTAGCCCGGATTCAAAAGCTGGAGGATCAACGAATGGAATACGGACGTTTGATGACACAGGAGGAACGATATAAGAAAGTTCAGTTAAATTACGATTTATCTTATCAGGCAATCAGGGAATTCATAACGGCACTTGGGTTTGAGCAAAAGGAGAATCTGTCAGTTCAGCTCAGGGAAATACGTGACCATATACGCAGCCTGGCTGCAGTACAAAATATGGCAAGGGAGAAACAGCAGGAAAAAGAGATATTTGAACGTGAGAAGGATGTTCGGCGGTATAAGGAACTGGAAGCAATCGGTGATTTGCCGCCGCTGGAGGAATTAAATCAACATTTTGCGGATAACACATCTTTGCTGGAGGCTGCAGATCATGAAATTGCTTCTTATAATAAACAGGTGGATGATCTGACGGAAGATAGAGATTTGATTGATGAAGAGGAAGAACAATGGAACATCTTAAAAGAAGAGCTGGAACATGATTTGCATCAATATCAGATTATATCAAAGACAAAGGATCTTTTAGAGAAGGCGAAGGTAAATTTTACAGCCAGATATATTGATCCGGTAATGACTGGATTTGCAAAGTATCATACTATTTTAACGGAGGAAGATGCTGTCGGTTATAAAATCGATGCCAATATTAATATTACTGCTAAAGAATATGGAGAACAGCGTAAAACCGAGCTTTTGAGCAACGGATATCAGGACTTGGTCGGAATCTGCATGCGGATGGCACTTGTTGATGCAATGTTTCAAGACGAAAAGCCGTTTCTGGTGGTTGATGATTCTTTTGTTAATCTTGACGATGATAAAGTCAAAGGCGGTCTCAAGTTCCTGTCACAGGTTGCAAAGGAGTATCAGGTGATTTACTTTACCTGTCATAAAAGCCGTATGTAAGATGCAGGGCAGAAAAAAAGTACAGCGTTGCGCAAATATCAAACATTTTATTAAGCAATATTTACGCAATGCTTTACATTTCTTCCATAACCTTGCATTCATCATGCACAAAAACTAAAATATATTTCTTCAGGTTACGCAGGTATACTAATTCTTCACTCTTAGAGTATCGGTTGATTTGCTCTATCGCTTCCACTTTTTTACTCGCTCTTGCTTTTGGGCTGTCATTTTTCACACTGATATACTTGACTTCAATAATAAAATAATTATTTACTTCATACACATGGTTGGGAAGCAGGGCAAAGGTCTATATATCCATCCCCGATTTCATATTCGCTTTTTACCAAGTACAAATCAGTCAGCCTAAAATACGTAATCATCAGCAGCTTAATATATTTTTCATCAAATTTTATATAATCCCGGTTAGAGATCTCATTTAAGAACCGCTCCACCATATGAATGAACGGTCATATGTCATTATGTTTGGACAACTTCCTTATGGCATCTTTTATGTGCTGAGCATCCATATGGATTTTTAATTCATCATTCAAGTAGTGGTAATAATATTCAAAATATACATTCTTAATGATGTAATTGGGGGTTTTCAGGTCGACTTCACTGCCATAACCATTGTCTACTGTCAACAATCCCAAGTAGTACATCAAAGATAGGAATTGTCCCTTTGAAAAATCCAGTTTTACGTCAAACTTGTCAACAATCGCTGTCGTTATTACTTCATTATTTAATATATGGTGTATGATTGTTTTTTTATCTTCCTCATCTTTATATAAGTCGAACATCCCTGTTATTTTCGTATAGTCGCTTACTATGTTGGAATCCGTTAAATTTTCAGGAGGCTCATCAAACAAAACCATATTATCCAAATAATACAAAACCATGTTACTGTTATAAACCTTTGTTGGCGGGCATTCTTATGAAACAAATAGCCATTATAATTTTCTTTTAATGTCACTAAATGTTCTGTACCAATATTTAGCTTTTTAGGACATCCATTACCTCACCTTCTGTAAATCCCATCATTTCATTTAAAATTTTTTTGAAATATTTTTGGCATTATTAAACCCACTGGTCAGCGAATCAAGCGTTATCGGAGTGACACCTGTGATAAACATTCTTCCTACCACTCTGCCTGCATATGTCTTGAGCACTTCATAAAAGGACCTAACAAAACCATCTTTCCCTATGATCGTATGGAACAATTCCAGGTCCGTGGTCAATACATTGTTTGCAAAATGATCATACTCATCAATGATTATATAAACCTGCCGGTCGGATAATGCACCCAGTTCCGCTAAAAACTGCGTATATATTCACTTGCATCCATTATGGAAGAATCGATTGCTATATTCAACTTATTTCGTATGATACAGGCATCAATGCTATTCTTTACGCTGCGAAAAAAAGACATCTGTATCCTGTCCTTTTTCCGTATTAATCCCAGAAAAATCAAATTTTAAAATATAATAGCTGTTTGCTTCCTTTGTTTTTTTCTTTCCTATATAAATATCGCCAAATAAACTCTCAAAAATTTCCGCACTATTTATATCATAATAATAGTACAACATACTTGTAAATAAACTTTTGCCAAATCTTCTGGGACGCAGGAATACTAAATATTTACCTATGTTTTCTATTTTTTTAATAAATTCTGTTTTATCTATAAATAAATAATCTTCTGTTTTTATGGTTTTATAATCATGTATGCCATATGGAATTTTCACCGTGATTTTTTCCTCCATCAATGATATACCATTATAGTATCAAAGTGCATATTCAATTGCAAACAGTTTGATAAAAATGATTTAATGGTCCGCTGCCTTTGCCTAAATCAAGTCCTGCCTTTAATGCGCCGGAAACATATTCCTTTGCTTCTTTTACACTTTGGATTATCCCGTACCCTTTGGCAAGATTACATGCAATAGCAGATGAAAGTGTGCAGCCGGTACCGTGTGAGTTGGGATTATCGATTCTCTTGCCCTTAATCCAAATAGCTTTATTATCGAAAAAAAGTAAATCATCCGCAGCATCGGCAAGATGTCCGCCTTTAATCAAAATATTGCCATCAAGCATACCGGATATTTTACTGGAAGCAGTAAGCATATCACATGTGTTTTCTATTGACATACCACATAAGATTTCAGCCTCGGGAATATTGGGAGTAATAATATCAGAAAGCGGAATTAGTTTTGTAATAACCGCCTCCATAGCATCATCATTTAATAGTTTACTTTCCTGCTGCTACCATTACAGGGTCAAACACAATATTCCTGGCTTGATATTGCCTTAATTTATCTGCAATAACTTCAATAATCTCAGTATTTGACACCATACCTATCTTAACAGCATCCGGAAAAATATCCATAAAGATACAGTCAAGCTGTTTTCCAACAAATTCAGGAGTTGATTCAAGTATATCGTAAACACCTGTCGTATTCTGTGCGGTCAGTGCTGTGATTACACTCATGGCATAAACCTTGTGAGCGCACATGGTCTTAATATCAGCCTGTATTCCAGCTCCGCCGCTGCAATCGGAACCAGCTATTGTAAGTACTTTTTTCAAATTTATCACCTTAAATCCTTTTCTGTTATTTTCCCTCATCATTGCGAACGAAGTGAAGCAATCAGTCGAATACCCCACAGCAAGCTACGGGGCATTTGACCCTCGCATACAGGAATGTAAACATTCCTGCGCTTGGCTCATTGCTCGCTGGAATAAACACTTCAGCAATATCGTCTGCCATAATGGGAGAACCTCCGCTTGCTAATATAATATTTGCACAGTCATTTTACCGTAACATAATTGGTAATTGAATGCACAAGGGGTGTTTTTGATTTTACATTTTCCAAAATTGACTCAAACATTTTAAACTCCCATCTGTGCGCCCCGGAGCACGTACAAATCAAGAAGTTGAAAGAATAGTTTACCCTATAATAAATGTACATTTTCACCTTCAAGTATTTTATTCATATTTCGCACCGCACACATTTTCCCGCACATGGTACAGCTATCCGGATGTTCCGGCTGGGAAGATTCCCGGTAACGTTTTGCCTTGTCACTGTCAATGGAAAGCTCGAACATTCTATTCCAGTCAAGATTTGCTCTTGCTGTGCTCATCTGCCTGTCCCATTCATCAGCACCTTTGATCCCCTTTCCAATATCTGCGGCATGTGCGGCAATTCTTGCGGCGATAAGCCCTTCTTTCATATCGGAAAGGTCGGGCAGCCGCAGATGTTCAGCAGGGGTTACATAACAAAGAAAATCCGCTCCGTTTGCTGCTGCTATCGCTCCGCCTATGGCACTTGTAATATGGTCGTATCCCGGAGCGACATCGGTGACCAACGGTCCCAGCACATAAAATGGAGCACCGTGGCACAATCTTTTTTCTAAAGCCATATTAGCGGCTATTTCATTGAGAGCCATATGTCCCGGTCCTTCAATCATTACTTGGACATTTTTATCCCATGCCCTTTTCGTAAGTTCTCCAAGAGTGATCAGTTCTTCGATCTGGGACGCATCGGTAGCATCGGAAATACAGCCGGGACGGCAGGCATCCCCAAGACTTAACGTGACATCATATTTTTCTGCGATTGCCAGAATCTTATCAAAATGCTCATAAAAAGGATTTTCCTTTCCGGTCATTTCCATCCAGCTAAATAAAAGAGAACCGCCGCGAGATACAATATTAGTAAGTCTTTTGTTCTTCTTGAACCGTTCCGCTGTTTTCCGGTTAAGCCCTGCATGGATCGTCATGAAATCAACACCGTCAATGGCGTGGGCTTCAAAAACTTTTATAAATTCTTCCGAGGAGATAGACGATAAATCCACATCAAAATAACCCACTGCATCATACATCGGTACAGTACCGATCATAATGGGTGACATTTCAATCAGTTTTTTACGAAATTCCTTTGTTTTTCCAAAACAGCTTAAATCCATAATAGCATCTGCCTTTAAATCGATTGCAAGACGTACCTTGTCAAACTCAGCTTCAATATCGGCACAGTCTTTTGAAATACCTAAATTAACATTTGTTTTGGTTTTCATTCCGGTACCTACAGCAGCCGGAATAAGATTTTTATGGTTCTTGTTTGCGCAAATAACAATTTTTCCTGCTGCGATTTGTTCTTTAAGTTCACTTTCTCCAATTGATTCGTTTTGCAGTACGACTTCCATTTCTTTTGTAAAGATTCCTTTTTTGCCGCATCCATCTGCGTTGAATAAGGCTGCATAATAAATTCCTCCTAAATAATAAAAATGTGAGATACACCCACAAGGGCATATCCCACTAATTTATGAAATAAGTGTTCATTCCCTACGTTGGCATTATCCAAATCAGGTTTTAAGGGTCGAACCTTTTGGTTCCTCTCAGCCTGTGCACACAAGCTCCCCTGGTATAGATTTTCAGACGTGCATTCATAATTTGGCAGAATATACATTTTGGCTTACAAATAACACTTTGGCTGCTATACTACGTTCCGTAGTATGATTATTCATGTCGGGTGTCCGCCCTATAGAAAAAATTATACAATTTGAGCCAAAGAACTTGTTCTTTAGGGAGCAAGCGCCCACGCACAAATTGTATAATTTTTTCTGCACGTCTGAACTGTAACATATTATACATAATATTCCAGATATAGTCAAATTTTTATGGTCAATCAAAGGATAAAATGTTAAAATAAAAAAAATCTTTTTTAATGAAAGGATTCGCCCGGTTCATTCGTATTATATATAGATACATTAAAATTAAGGTAACAGTTCAGCCATGCAGAAAATTTATATAATTTGTGCGTGGGAGCTTGCTCACTAAGCACAAATTATATAAATTTTTCTATAGGGCGGACGCCCTATATGAATAATTTAGCAGCCAAAGTGTGAATTTTAAGCCAAGACACACAATCTGCCAAATTATGAATGTATGGCTGAACTGTTACAAATTAAGGAATAATTGAAAGGAGCTTTTAAAAATGAAAAAATTATTTTGTGTTCTTATGGCAGTTACGATTTTATCCATGAATGCAACCACTGCTCTTGCCGGTACACATCACAGCAAGGCAAAAACTGTCACCGCAAAAAAATATTCGGTATGTACTTTGGAGGACTGTACACGTACCGGACAGCATGCTCACAAGGGCATAACCTATACCGCACATTATTATGGTGATGGTCATGATTATCATGAGTACTGTAATGTTAATAATTGTACCCTCACCGGATATCATGAGCATAACGGCGAGTATTGCTTTGGATATAGGGCAAACGGCAGAAATTGCTGTCGTTAACACAAGAGGTTGTCAGTGCTGAACGGAGCATTTCTTATGAGGAGTGAAGTGGAAGCGAACAGGGCGATTGAGGAGTATTCCGACATGGTTCGCCGCATCTGTTTTTTACATCTTAAAAATTACAGTGACGTAGAGGATGTATTCCAGGAAGTCTTTTTGAAATACATCCTTTATGACCATCCATTTGAAAGCGATGCTCATGAAAAGGCATGGCTTATTCGTGTTGCCATAAATTGCTGTAAAGATGTGTTAAAAAGTTTTTTCCGGCAGAAGGTTTCATCCCTTGAAGATATTCAAACAGAGCTGTTTTATATTCAGGAAGAAAGCAGAGACATATTGGATGCTGTGCTTAGTCTGCCTGATAAATACAGGGATGTTATCTATCTGTTCTATTATGAGGGATACTCGGCAGTTGAAATTGCAAAAGCATTGAATAAAAACGAAAACACGATATATACATGGCTTTCAGAGCCAAGTCCAAATTAAAAGATGTTTTGGGAGGTGATTCTTTTGACCGATAAATTTAAATCTGCATTTAACAATATTTGTGCCGAAAATGATTTAAAAGAAAATACATTGCTGTATTTACAGAAAAAAATGCATAAGCGCAGTATTATATCTGGTAGTATTTCGGTTAAAAGATTTACTGTTGTCCTTGCATCGGTTGCTGTCCTCTTCTTGTCAGGTTTATTTTCTTATAATATTTATTATAATCCAAATGTTTATGTGGATGTGGATGTAAACCCTTCCATTGAACTTGTGATTAACCGGTTCGACAGGGTGATTGGTGTATATGCTTATAATCTGGATGGAGAGGATATAATTTCAAAGCTTGATCTAAAACATAAAAATTATAAAGAATCGCTTAGAGCATTAATTTATGCGATCGATCAAAAAGAATATATAAAAAGTGGCAGTCTGGTATCTGTTACACTGCAGACAGAAAATATAAACAGAGAAGATGAGCTGTTAGCTGAAATTCAAGATGGTGTATCCTCCGGAGTATACGAACATCATGACATGGTACGAATTGAAGTGTTTTCAGTCAGTGATGATACGAGAAGCCAGGCGCATGAACTTGACATTACGCCGGCTAAGTACCTTGCGATTCAAGAGCTGATGGAAATTGATCCGACAGTTACCGTTGATAGCTGCAAAGGACATTCTGTTGGTGAAATAAAGCAAATGACACAGGGGCATAAAAGGAATCATCATGGAAATGGCAGCAATAATGATACGGAATCCGAAAATAATAATAAAGATAATAATAATGTAGATAATAAAAATGAAGATAGTAATGAGGATGATAAGAACTGTGATGAGACTACACATGAATCCCAAGGAGTTGATGTACAAAATATGGAAGGGAATGGTAACCAGCATAGAGGAAATAATAGTGGGCATCATGGAGAAAGAACCCACTCTCAAGAAGAATAGAAAATAAGATTTCCTCCGATCCGACAGTTTTATTTCGATGTGAATGAATAAAATTTTGAATATTAGAGAAACTAATTCCAAGCGATAGAATAGTTTTGTGCCTGCAACGCAAAGTTGCTATCGCAAAAAAACATGCGCAGATATAAGGAGATAAATGGCAAAAGCAGGAATGAGAAGACCGGATCCCAAAGAACCTCATGGTACAGAAAGTAATCATAAAACAAAAATTCCTAAAAATGATGTACCACCGGTTCCGGAAATTCAAGGTAGAGCAAAAAGTGGGAAAGAAAGAGCAAATCCTATATAAAAATTAGAAGGCAATAACCTTATGTGGTAAGAGCATAGCAGTATGCCCTTATGCAAAAAGATATTTAAGAACGGACTGACCACGGAACAGTCCCCCTCAACTGTAGGCGGTTCAGGTAATAAAGGATAATTCACTATTATCCTTTGTTGACATCCATCAAATTGCGCGGATGTTTATTCAACAGGATAGACTTTTGTTTTGTATTCGATACATGAGTATAGATTTCCGTTGTATGAATAGAACTATGACCGAGCATTTTTTGAATGTAACGGATGTCGACATCCTGTTCCAGTAAAAGTGTGGCAAAGGAATGCCGGAACATATGAGGCGTAATATGCATATCAACTCCAAATAATTCAGAATACCGGTTTATCATGAAACGTACGGATTGCTCTGATAACCTGTTTTTCAACCGGTTCACGAAAAAGAATCCATCGGGAGTCATACTCTCCCAAAAGGTATCCTTATAGATTAAAAGTGCAGAAAGAACATCTGGATTACCAATCTGTATCATTCGTTCTTTTGCACCTTTTCCATAAATAAGAATATTCTGGCTGTCAAGATCAATATCCGACCATTTAAGAGAGCATAATTCGGAAATTCGTATCCCTGTTGCAAAAAGCAGCTCAATTACAGCAATATCCCTGATGCAGCAGTTCTTTTGATATTCTGATACAGCCAGTTCTTTTTGTTGATAAAGGTTTGATAAAAACATCTGAATTATATGAAACGGTATCGTTTTAGGCAACAATTTTGGTTCACGGAATCGGATATCAATTTTATTGAATGGGTTTATTTCCAAGACTTCCTTATACTCTAAATAATGAAAAAAAGCTTTCAAACTGGCTATTTTCCTTTTGGCACTTTTGGGTTTATACTCCTTATGTAATTTAGTAATAAAATTATCAACACAATCTTTTTCAAAAGGTGCAGAAAAAACGGAAGCGAATAAATGATATTGTGAAAGGTCAATTCTATAAGCTTTCAGCGTTTTCTCATTCAAACGTTTCCGATATTTACAATACTCCATGTACTCGTTAATTAAATTAGTTAAATCTCTCATTTCAGACACTCTCCTTAGTATAGTTTTGGTTACTATTATGAGTGCCTGTGTATAAAATGTCTATTACCACCTTTTACCAGTTAGTTAACTTGAAATTTATTGAATCTAATGTTAAAATTCTACTTAGAGGATAATAGTGAAATATCTATAGTTATCCTAACGGAACAAAAATTCCTGAGATGACACTTACTGCTTTGGGTTGAAAATTCACTCAAGCGAGCATTAAAACCCATATATTAAAGCTTTTTATGCCCGCTTCTCAGAATTTTCAGACACGCTCTAGTACAGCATGGGAAATGGAAAGTTGAGCTTATGTTAAATCAAATTTCACTTGTTAAAAAGATTATTGTTTTAATTATTGTCAGTGTTGCGATCCCTTTATGTATACAAAATTATGTTTATTATGTCCAGACAGAAAAAAATATTCAGCAAAATATGCAGGATAAATTGAATATTGTATTGAATGAGAAGGTTGTAACGATTGAAGGAAAATTTTCTGGTATGGTTTCCTTATCGAATACCTATGCACGTAGTGAGGTTTTATACCGTTGTCTGGATAAAGATTATGAGAATGATTTGAGTTTCTTTCTGGTCTATCAGGAGGAGATAAAAAAGCTGTTCGAAACAGATTTTCTTTACTATCCTCAGATTAGAAATACTATGATTTATACCGATAACGTTACTGCGATAAATGGGGCTTATATCAGAATGATGGAATCTTATCAAAAAGGATTTTCTGATGATAAACTCATTGGAAATACAGGGGATGAATTATTTTTTAGGGTTACCTGGGAGCCGAGAAGGATTGCAAATGCAGAAGAGCGCACTTTAAGTATTTTGCGTCTTATGGATTATTTTAAACAGTATGGTAAATATAAAAAAATACTACAGATTGAATTTAATTTGAACTATTTTGATGCCATTTTATCGGAAAGTAACATGTTTGATAACTTGATCTTAGCTGATTCGGAGGGCAGGGTGGTTGCATCTGCTCGTTTCTACAGCAAAAACGGAAGATATGATATTTTTTCTCCGGAGGAAGCAGAAAAGGGAATTGAGGTTTTAAGCCGGGATCTGGGGACGGTTCCTCTTACATTATATGGATTGTATGACACTAAAATTATTTCAGATGAGTTTAAAGCTACCAGAATGCAGGGGATTCTTATTACAGCTGTCAGCCTTTTACTGGCTGCATTGTGTATTTTACTTGTACTTGGAAATATTACAAAGCGGATATATATTATTGTAAAACAATCAAAAGAAATTGCAAAAGGAAATTTTATACAAATTCAATATGACAGTAAAGGAGCAGATGAAATCAGTACCCTCGAAAAAGGGATGAATCAAATGAGCAGCAGACTTCAGGATTTGATAGAAAAGGAATACCGGGCGGAGCTTATCCGCAGTCAACTGGAACAGGAAACGGTGCAGGCAAAGCTTTTGGCACTGCAGAGTCAGATCAATCCCCATTTTTTATTTAATACATTGGAAAGCATCCGTTTGAAGGCAATGGTGAAAGGTGAAATAGAAACCGCACATATGATAAAGTACATGTCAAAAATGTTTCGTAATGTCATTAATTGGGAAGAAAATATTATCCGCCTTAAAGATGAGATTGAATTTTTGTATGAATTTCTCAATATTCAGAATTACCGGTTCGAAGATGAATTTGAATATTATATTGATGTGGAGCAAAAGGCTCTTGATTGCCTGATTCCAAAGATGATCGTGCAAACGCTTGTAGAAAATGCATGTGTACATGGAGTGGAAGCGATTGATAATAATCGAATGGTATCGGTCATTGCTAAAGTAAAAGAAGGGCAGTTTGAGCTGGTAGTGGAAGATAATGGAGGCGGTATGACAGAAGGCCGGCTTGAAACGTTAAAAGTGATGCTGCGGGGGGAAGATGATGAGAAGATAAGCGGCAGTGTTGGAATTTATAATGTGTATAAAAGATTGCAGTTATACTACGGGGAAGACTTTTTATTTGATATCGACAGTGTATTGGGAAAAGGAACAAAATGTACCATACATATTCCTGCAAGATATCAATAAGCATCCGAAAGGGGAAAATTATGTATTCTGTATTAATAGTAGATGATGAAAAAGCAATTCGGGAAAATCTCGTGAAAGCAGTGTCATTTGAAAAGTATGGGTTCAAAGTATGCGGCACAGCAATCAATGGTAAGGATGCACTTGAAAAAGTGAATCAGAATCCGCCTGATTTGATTCTTTTGGATGTACGTATGCCTGTAATGAACGGAATTCGTTTCCTTGAGGAACTAAGAAAAGGAGATCACTGTAATATAAAGGTTATTATGTTGTCAGGCTACAGTGAATTTGAATATGCAAAATCAGCTATGCGTTATGGGGTGAAAGCATATTTGACAAAGCCGGTCGATGAAGAGGAATTGTATGGTTTACTGAAGGAAATACATAAAGAACTTGAAAATCAAGAACAGAATATGACTGCAGAGCGTACAAGAGAGAAAATGAAACGTCTGCAGAAAATGTATCGGGGCGGAGACGGTGACAGAAGCGAGTTTCAAACGATGTTTGTGATGCATTGTGTCATGTTGCCTTCCGTTATAGAATTTGAAGAGAAAAGCCTCTTTGAGGCATTGAGAGGATGCATCGAAGGAGATATAAGCGGAGCGGAAGAAGGATTTTTCAGAACAAGAGGAAGTATTTATTCTTACATACTGGAAGAAGAGGTTCTGGAAGCCTATGATAATAATATGATAACATTTGCGAACCATTTGCAGTATCTGTTAAAAAAAGAAAAATTAAGATGTTCTGTTTTATTCGACTCTGCTATTTTTCAACAGCCGGAGAGTTCATTCCGCAAAGACTATGACAGTCATCTTTACCATATGATGACTGAGGTTTTTTTTAAGGAGAAGAATATAATATTATATGAAAAGAACTTTGAAGAAGAACATGGAAAAGATTATAGTGAGAGAATTTGCGGAGAAGAGCAGCTGTTGGAAAATTTAAAGAAAAATATATGGGAGTTAAACTGGGAGCTGGTTGAGAATGAATTTGAAGGACTGATAGAAGAAATTGAGAATAAACATCTTAATGTAGAGTTTTTGCAGGAGATTAATTACAGGATCTATTATATGTTGATTGATTTAATGGCTTCCATTGAAGGCTCAGGGGAACAGGAAGCATTTCTTCGTCCGTTGGAATGGCGTGAAAATCCCTTTTTCCAAACATTCAAAAGCTGGAGAAAAATACAATATCAGCAATTGAAAGGAGTTTATTCTTTTATAGAGGAAAACCGGAAAATGTCCGGTATGGGTGTATGCGCAGGTGTGATAGAATATATCCACAGACACTACAGTGAGCAGATTACCATTAAAGAAGTGGCGGATTGCTTTTTTATAAATTCTACATACCTTGGGAGGACATTCAAAAAAGCTACCGGAAAAGGATTTAAGCAGTATGTGAATGATCTGAGAATGGAGGAAGCGAAAAGACTGCTTCGTCAGACGGATAAATTGATTTATGAGATAGCTGGGATTGTAGGTTTTAATGAAAGCAAATACTTTATTGCTAAGTTTACAGAAGATGTTGGAGTAAGCCCTTCTGAATATCGTAAGATTGGATAAAGTCAAAAAATTGGAATAGAGAGTATAATTTTTGGAGTGACGGCTTGAAAAAGATTTAGTATAATAAGCGTACAAAACATTAAGGAGGGTATAAATTATGAAAATCAAGAAACTCTTGGTTGTTCTGTTAGCAATAAGCATGATATCATCTCTTGTTGCTTGCGGTAATTCTAACAAGACCAACGAAACCGGTGGCAATAATTCCACGGTGGAAGACAGTAACACAGGTAATGATGCAGATACAGGAGCAGAAACAGGTAACGATGCTGCTGCAGATGCTGAAACAAAGACAGGTGGACTTGTACCTATGGCGGATGCGGATGATCCGATTACATTCAAGATTTTTGTCAGAGACCCGAATACTGCTCCCGCAGCGGACAATCCGGTTATCGCAAAAATCAGAGAACTTACAGGTGTTACCATTGAGTATGAATTTTTAGTAGGTGATCTGGATCAAAAAGTTGGTGTAATGATTGCCGGTGAAGATTATCCGGATGCAATCTTTGCACAAAGTGCGAAGTTCATTGAAGCTGGTGCTTTTATTCCCATAGAAGATATGCTTCCCAACTATCCTAACTTATATGCGCACTACAGTCCTTATGCAGATAAGATGACAGCTGCTGACGGACATCAGTACATATTAGAATTATACGGTGTACGTAAGCATGGAGCTCCAATTTTTCAAAACGGTGGTTCAGGTTTCTATATCCAAAAAGCAGTTTTGGAAGATGCAGGATATGTGGTTCCAAAAACAATAGATGAATACTTTGAGTTGATAAATAATTACCGTGCAAAATATCCTGAAATTGATGGCGTAAAAACAATCGGATTTGAAATTCTTTGCGATGGCTGGAGAAATTTCTGTCTGCTTAATCCGGCTCAGCATTTAATGGGAGCAGGAAATGACGGTGGTGTATATGTAGATCCTACTACATATGAAGCATCCTATTTCCAGATTGGAGAATCTGCAAAGAATTACTATAAAAAATTAAATGAAGAATTTCACAAAGGAACCATTGAAGCAGAAACATTCACTCAGAATTTTGACCAATATATTTCCAGAATATCCACAGGTGCAGTACTTGGTTTCTTTGACCAGTATTGGAACTTCAGACAGGGAGAAGATGTACTGAAGACGGATGAAAAATGGGAGCGTACTTATATTAGTGTTCCGATTGCGGATCCTGGAGTACAAGATGGATATTTAGATGATTCGTCCAATTCCTTTACAGGAAACAATGGTCTTGGTATTACCAAAAATTGTAAGAATCCAGAAAGACTTATGGCATTCTTTGATTGGCTGATGGATCCAGAAGTACAGGATTATTTAGCTTGGGGTGAAGAAGGGAAAGACTGGGTTAAAGTAGGTGATGTAGGAAAAGCGCTTACAGATGAACGCCGTGCTATAATGAATGATTCTGCAAAAAAACGTGATTTGACCGGAGATACTTTATGGCAATATTCACCAAAACATCAGGGATTATATGACGATGGAGCTCCTTGCTCACCGGATGATTCTGAAGATGAATTTTTAGCAAGACAATCTGAATATGACCAAAAATTCTTAGAAGCATATGGAATTAAATATCCGGCTGAATTATTATCAGATCCGGTAGTAAGACCGAACTACTATCCTGTTTGGGCTTTCACAATTGAAGATGGAACCCCGGCAAAGGTTGCTGATACGAAAAAAGGTGATATTACAGCTAAATGGTATCCGGCTCTGATAATCTGTGACACATCGGATTACGATGCTCAGTGGGATGCATTCGTTGCAGAATTTAACAATTCGAACCTGCAGCCATACCTAGATGAAGTAAACAAACAGATTAAAGAAAAGATGGGATTATAAGAACATTCAATTGCAATTATATTCATTAGAAAAATGTGGAAGGTGGCTTGCCACTTTCCCATTTTTACTTTAGGAGGTTCGTTGAGATGGGTGAAAAACAAAAAAAGCAACAAAGAATTAAACAGCAAAGAGCTCTGATATTTATGATTGTTCCGTGTATAATATATACATTTATATTTGCTTACTGGTCATTACGTGGATGGATCATGGCATTCCAGAATTTTAAGCCTGCAAAGGGATATGGAGGTTCTCCATTTGTTGGACTGGATCAGTTTAAGTTTCTTTTTTCAGAACCAGATTTTTGGTTAGCCTTGAGAAATACGTTAGCCATGTCCAGTCTGAATCTTGTATTTGGGTTTATATTTTCTGTGGGATTCGCATTGCTGCTTAACGAAATCAGATTAAGTGGATTTTTGAAAGTTACACAGATTGTATCTTACCTTCCTCACTTTTTGAGCTGGGTTATTGTATGTTCTTTGGTATCCAATGTATTGTCTACTTCAGATGGTGTGCTGAATAATGTACTCATGTCACTTGGAGTGATTAATAAGCCCATTCTGTGGCTGGGTGAGAAAAAGTATTTTTGGTGGGTTGTTGCCTTTGCCAATGTATGGAAAGAAATGGGATGGAATTCAATCATTTATTTTGCAGCAATGGCAGGTATTGATATGTCGTTATACGAAGCAGCAGATATTGATGGTGCAAACCGTTATCAGAAAATGTGGCATATTACCCTTCCGGGAATTCGTTCAACCATACTTGTTATTATGATTATGAACATTGGATGGATTTTGAATGCAGGTTTCGAAGTACAGTATCTGTTGGGCGGAGGAATCGTTCAGGATGTTTCCCAAACCTTAGATATTTTCGTTATTAAATTTGGTATCAACAGCGGAAACTATTCATTGGCGACTGCGGGCGGAATGTTTAAGTCTGTAGTTTCAGTTATATTGGTTGGAACAGCAAATTATATTTCTGGTAAATTCAGCGATGAAAGCATAATGTAGGAGGTGCACCATGTCTAATGTAAATGTAAAACCAAAAAGAAGATTGAGATGGTAAGGGATTGGAACCGGTAATTTTTCATACGATAAATTCACTTTTTATGTTATTAGTTATTGTAATCATGCTATATCCCTTTTGGAATACGATTGCAGTTTCTTTTAATGATGCACAGGATTCTTTAAGAGGAGGAATTACGCTTTTGCCGAGAATATTCTCCACATACAGTTACAGGACAATATTTAAGAATCCTTTAATAGTAACAGGTGCGTTTAACTCGCTTCTCCGTACGATACTTGCTACCGTTTCGGGAGTCTTTGTTTCTTCTTTAATTGCTTTTGTATTATCCCGTCCCGAATTTATATGGAAAAAATTCGTTACTCGGTATTTTATGATTACTATGTATGTTTCGGCAGGATTAATACCAACTTACTTTTTAATGAAAGATTTAAAATTATTAAATAACTTTTTGGTATATATATTACCGGGAGTAATCAGTGTATTTAATGTTATGGTAATCAAATCATTTATGCAGGGGCTTCCTGATAGTTTAATCGAAGCAGCACAGGTAGACGGTGCAGGATATTTCCGTTGTTACTGGCAGATTATACTTCCCTGCTGTATGCCGGTAATGGCAACGGTAGCTTTATGGTGTGCAGTTGGTGCATGGAATCAATGGTTTGATACATTCCTTTATTGTTCCGGTGTAGATAAATTAACGACCCTTCAATACGAGATGATGAAATTGCTGTCAGCGGCTATGAACACCGGAAGAGATGCCACTGCAGCTTACAATCAATCCGGCGCAGGCAGTACTGTAACACCGACTTCCATGCGGGCGGCAGTTACTGTAATTGCTTCTACACCGATTTTAGTAGTATATCCTTTCTTACAGAAATACTTTGCGAAGGGCGTGACAGTAGGTGCTGTTAAAGGATAAAGATTGAGGTAAATTATGAGGAGAAACGTATTTGCTGAATTTGGATATTCGAGAGAAGAAATTGACAGAAAGTTAGAACAGACATTTCAAACCATGTTTTATGGCTCTGAGGAAGAGAGGATCTATCATCCGGTAGGAGAAGACATGGGCTATATGGAAGATACAGGCAATCATGATGCTCGAACGGAAGGAATGTCCTATGGAATGATGATGTGTGTTCAATTAAATAAAAAAGAAGAATTCGACCGTATTTGGAAGTGGGCTAAAACCTATATGTGGATGGAAGACGGAAAAAACGCAGGATATTTTGCATGGTCCTGTAAGACAGATGGAACGAAAAACGCATATGGACCTGCACCGGACGGAGAAGAATTCTTTGCTATGGCTCTCTTTTTTGCAGCAAATCGTTGGGGAAACGGCGAAGGAATTTTTAATTATACAAAAGAAGCCAGGGCTATTTTAAAAGAATGTGTTCACAAAGGAGAAAACGGAACACTTGGAGAACCGATGTGGAACCCAGAGAATAAATTAATTAAGTTTATACCAGAGGTGGAATTCAGCGATCCTTCCTATCATCTGCCCCATTTTTATCAGCTGTTTGCTTTATGGGCGGATGAAGAAGACCGTGAATTTTGGAAAGAAGCAGCTAAGGCAAGCCGTGAATATTTGAAAAAGCCTGTCATCCTGTTACAGGGCTTTGTGCAGAATATGCAGATTATGACGGAACACCTCATTACGGTCATGGGGTGAAGTTCGGAAGGCATGACTGGTATTACAGTGATGCCTATCGTACGATTGCTAACATTGCATTGGATTATGAATGGTTTGGTGCAGATGAATGGCAATGTGATAATGCAGATAAGGTGCAGAAATTTTTCTGTGAAACAGTAGAAGGGAAAGATGACAGGATTTATGAACTCGACGGAACCATACTGGATGAAAAAGCTCTTCACCCGGTAGCTATTATTGCAGTCAATGCACAGGCATCTCTTGCGGCGAGAGGAAAATATGCAAAAGAGTGTGTGGAACGGTTTTGGAACACACCCCTGCGAACCGGAGGTAGTGAAGATATTATGATAACTGTTTATATTTGTTTGCTTTTATGGCTTTAAGTGGAAATTACCGGATTTGGTAATGCAAAATTGAACTGTAACAAATGTAAAATAAGCATTTCCCTTGAGGATGAAAATTCGTTACTGTTCAGACGTGCATTTATAATTTGGCAGATTATGCATTTTGGCTTACAAATAACACTATGGCTGCCAAATTATTCATGTCGGGCGTCTGCCCTATAGAAAAAATCATACAATTTGAGCTTAGCGAGCAAGCTCCCACGCACAAATTGTATGATTTTTTCTGCACGTCTGAACTGTAACGAAAATTCTTCTTGTGCAAAGTATCACGCGCAGATTGGGGGAGTGCTTATTTATTTCCTCGTCATTGCTTCGTCACTACGCTCCTCGTAATGACATGGACATCTTGGATTAATTGTTACATAAAATAATAATGGAGGATAAAGAATAGAAATGGGAGACTTTAGAAAAAGAGCGGAAGAACTTGTTGAACAAATGACAGTGGAGGAAATGGCGTCTCAGTTAAGATATGATGCTCCTCCTGTTAAGAGACTTGGGATACCGGGATATAACTGGTGGAATGAAGCACTTCATGGCGTGGCAAGAGCCGGAACAGCAACGGTATTTCCACAGACCATAGGTATGGCGGCTATATTTGATGATGAGCTGCTGGAAAAAATAGCGGATGTTATCGCAACAGAAGCAAGGGCAAAATTCCATGAGCAGTCTGCCCATGGGGATGTGGATATTTATAAAGGAATCACTATGTGGTCACCAAATATTAATATTTTCAGAGATCCAAGGTGGGGAAGAGGTCATGAAACCTATGGTGAGGATCCATATTTAACGACAATTCTTGGTCTTGCTTTTATCCGTGGTCTGCAGGGAAATGGAAAGTATTTAAAAACAGCAGCATGTGCAAAGCATTTTGCTGTACATTCCGGACCGGAGAAGCTGCGGCATAGTTTTGATGCGGTTGCGACACCAAAGGATATGGAGGAAACTTATCTTCCTGCTTTTGAAGCAGCAGTAAAGGAAGGTGATGTGGAATCGGTTATGGGAGCATATAACCGGACGAACGGAGAACCTTGCTGTGGAAGTGAAACATTGTTAGTAAAAACATTACGGGAAAAGTGGGGATTTAAAGGTCATGTGGTATCGGATTGCTGGGCTGTCCGGGATTTCCATGAGAATCACCATGTAACCGAAACCGCAGAGGAATCTGCAGCTATGGCGCTTAAAAACGGCTGTGATTTAAATTGCGGAAATACATATCTACATATGTTAATGGCATTGAAAAACGGACTGGTTAAAGAAGAGGAGATTAAGGAAGCGGCGATACGTTTATTTACAACTCGTATGAAGCTGGGACTCTTTGATGATGATTGTGAATATGCTAATATTCCATTTGAAGAAAATGACAGCAGGGAAAATAATGAATTATCCCTGAAAGCTTCTGAAAAGTCTATTGTATTATTGAAAAACAGCGGAATTTTACCTCTTGATAAAACGAAATATAAAAAAATCGCAGTCATTGGTACAACAGCAGATTCCAGAGCTATTTTAGAAGGAAATTATAATGGAAGGGCTTCGGAGTACATTACAAATTTGGAAGGAATTCGCCAAGTAGCAGGAGAAGAAACCCGAATTTTCTACTCAGAGGGCAGCCATTTGTTTAGTGATCGAATAAGTTCTCTTGCATGGGCAAATGACCGGATAAGCGAAGCAAAAATTGCGGCAGAGCATAGTGATGCAGTCATTCTTTGTGTGGGATTGGATGCATCGATTGAGGGAGAAGAAGGAGATACAGGAAACAGTTTTGCAGCCGGAGATAAAAAAGATTTGCTCCTTCCAAAATCCCAGCGGGATTTAATTGATGCGGTTGTGGAAACAGGAAAATCGGTGATTTTGGTTTTGAACGCAGGAAGTGCTATTGACCTTTCAGTATATGAAGATAAGTTTGCGGCAATTCTTACCTGCTGGTACAGTGGGGCAAAGGGAGGACTTGCTCTTGCAAATGTTTTGTATGGAAAAGTATCACCTTCAGGTAAATTACCTGTAACCTTTTATTACAACAGGAATCTTCCTGATTTTACAGATTATGGAATGAAGAACCGTACCTACCGGTATATGAAGGATGAAGTTCTTTATCCATTTGGTTATGGACTTTCCTATTGTGAGTTTGAGTACAGTGACTTTAAGATTTCCAAGGATTCTGCAGGGGAAGGAAATGAAGTAACGGCAGAGGTACAAATAAAGAATCTGGGAAGTATAGAAGCAGAGGAAGTAGTAGAATTTTACCTTTCCAATGAAATAGAAGAAAAGGTATCCAATGATTTGAATACACAGTATACTGCAGACATAGATATTGCAAATCAACCTGTTTACAGCCTTTGCGGATTCAAACGAGTGAATCTGAAACCGGGAGAATGCAAAACAGTGAGTGTGAAGATTAAGGAAAGCAGTTTTACTACAGTTCTGGAAAGTGGAGAACGAGTAACTCTTTTAGGACAATATACGGTTTATGCAGGATTCGGACAGCCATGTGAACGAAATAAAGAATTGACAGGGAAAGAATGTCTGAGTGAAGCAATTTTAATTAATTAGCGAGAAAGTGAGTAGAGGTATCGGAAGCGGGTTCTATAGAACCCGCTTTTTACATTTTTAATATTCTATTCTTCCGACATCCATACTCAACATTGTATAGCAGGGGTATTTGACTCTAAAAGTTGTGAATCCAAAACAAGAACATCTCCTGCTTTTAAATTCAATTCATGTTGTAATTTCTGATAACAGATTGTACCTGAAAATGTATGTTCTGCTTTTATTTTAACTTTGTGCAGGGAACAATTATTCCACTCAATATCCACAATTAAGCCACCCTTTGCTTTTACACCCTTAATATAGCCATTTGACCATATTTTAGGCAGGGCATAAAGCAAATGAATTATATTCCCTTTATTGTATACAAGCATATTAACGATTCCTGCTGTTCCACCAAAATTACCATCAATTTGGAATGGGGGATGATTATCAAATAAATTCGGTAAAGTTGAATTTTTAAGTAATAAATTTATATTTTCAGCTGCTCTATCTCCTTCCCCAAGCCTTGCCCAAAAGTTAATAATCCATGCACGGCTCCAACCAGTATGCCCTCCGCCAGCAGACAACCTTCGCTCTAGCGTTTTTATGGCAGCTGCAGCAAGCTCTGGTGTTTCTTCTTTACTTATGAGGCTGCCGGGGAAAAGAGCAAACAAGTGGGATATGTGTCTGTGACCAGAATCCACTTCCTCGTAATCTTCGATCCACTCTTGTATATTTCCCTGCTTACCTATTTTTATCTTAGGTAGTTTAGCTTGTATTTTCTCTAATATATCAATTAATTCTGTGTCTATATTTAAAGCTCTGCAAGCCTTAAAGTAAGCAGAAAACAATTCGTGCAGTATTTGAGAATCCATAGAACAGCCGGCACAAAGGCAGCCTTGATTACCATTTGGCAGAATATATACATTTTCCGGTGATACTGTCGGGCATACAACTAGTTCACCTTTTTCATTTTCTATTAAATAATCAACAAAAAAGTAACAGGCATCCTGCAATAGATTAAAGTGTTCTTGTAGAAAATCCTTATTCATTGAATATTCATAATGCTCCCAAATATGCAGACATAACCATGCAGCACCCATTACCCAATAACTGGCAGGAATATAGGTATCCTGCGGTGCAGTATCTCCCCAGATATCAGTGTTATGATGTGCTGTAAAACCTCTTGCACCATACATCTGCTTTGCTGTTTGCGCTCCATTTTCATGCATCCGCTTAAGCAATTCAAATAAAGGCTCATGACACTCAGAAAGATTACAACACTCAGCAGGTCAATAATTCATTTCGGTATTAATATTTATGGTATATTTACTATCCCAGGCTGGTAAAAAATCTTGACACCATATTCCCTGCAAATTTGCCGGCAAAGAACCCGGACGACTGCATGAAATCAACAAATAACGACCATAGCGAAAATACAGTTCAATCAGACCAAGGTCCACTTGTGTCTCCTGATATGCTAAAAGCCGCTTATCAGTTGGAACACAGCTGTCTTTTTGATCTGTTGTAACATTGCTGTTTTTTTGCTGAGTTTCCAAATGGAATTCCATTCGGCTTTCGTATTTTTGATAGTCTTCCACATGAGATTGCTTAAGTTCTTCAAAACTGCTCTTTATTACAGTATCCAAAATTTTTTGGCAAAAACCGGCAGGATCTTTTTCTCTAAAAGTAGTTGCTGCCGTTAAATAAATAACTGCTTCTTTGATACCATTAAAAATTAAATATTCACCTAATGCACTTACCGTTCCTTCTGTCACGGTACTGCTCATAGCAAAATGAAAACCAATACCATGATTCCCACCATGATTACCATCCACAAAAACAGTGTTGTCGTTAATATTTCCCGAATGATCACACATACGATAGCGTACCAGTCTTGCATCAAAAAACATGCCTTCCGGGCAGGTGGTTGACAAGTGTATTATAGCTGCATCTGCAGGTGCGGATACAAATACCTCTCGCCTATAAATATGACCGTTTGCTTCAAAGCATGTAACAGCAAGAGCCTCACTAAGTATAAGACTTCGTTTGTAATCTTGGATTGCATCCGGCAGATTGTGAAATATAAGCTCTAAATCACCAAGGGTTTGATAAACCCTCTGGTATTCTGGCGTTCCGGATAAGGTATAGCGTGCCAGATGTTCGGCTTGTTCTATCTCTCCATCTAGCAGGAGCATGCGGATTTTCTCTAAATTTTCTTTTGCATTTTTATTATTACGCTCACGAAATCCCCCTGACCAAAGGGAATCATCATTAAATTGTATGCGTTCTCTTGATACACCGCCAAAAACCATTGCACCCAGTCTGCCGTTTCCCAGTGGCAATGCTTCATTCCAGTTTTCTGCGGGTTTTTCGTACCATAAAACATCTTCCAGTTTCATGCGTTTACTATACTAATTTAGGTTAGAAATTTTTAAAAGCGGGCATGAAAAGTTTTGATATATGGATTTTAATGTCCACTTGATTGAATTTTCAACCTAAAGTAGTATACTCCTTTCTGTAGTATCGAATCTGCTATTTCACTCTGAAATGCACCACGCTGCAAAAAGGCATTATGAATTTAATTCCCTTTTCCGTAACAGTAAATGACGTAAATTCTTCCGCCTTTACATTTTCAGGATACTCAAATGTATTATGTGCTGTCATTTCATTGGTTAAAATAACAGCTTTTACTTCAGCAAGTTCTAATTCTGTAAATGCAATTTCCACTTCTTTTTCTTCAGAAACCGATAGATTATTTAGTGTAATATTAATGTAACCTTCTGCATCTTTGGATACTGATTCAAAAAGATCCGGAATTTTATACTCTTTATCAATTTCCAGAGATTTTGTACCATCCATATAACTTTCCAGTAATGTGCCATCCTGATGATATTTGTACATATGAAATACATGATAAGTCGGAGTTAAGATCATCTTAGGGCCTTCGGTTAAAATAACCGATTGAAGTACATTTACCATCTGAGCGATGTTTGCCATTTTCACACGGTCACAGTGTTTATTAAAGATGTTCAGGGTAACTCCGGCTACCAGTGCATCCCTCATGGTATTCTGCTGATATAAAAAGCCTGGATTAGTTCCCGGCTCAACATTGAACCAGCATCCCCATTCATCCACGATCAGACCGATCTTTTTTTCCGGATCATATTGATCCATAATTGCTCCATGCTTTTCAATAAGCTCTTCCATATAAAATGCTTTTGATAACGTTTTAAACCAGAGCGTCTCATCAAAATCCGTCGCACTTACTTTTTTTTCAATACCTTCCGGAAAAACATAGTGATGAAGAGAAAGTCCGTCCATTAAACCATGCTGTTCTTTTGGGGTATTATAATGGGTGGTTTCCAGTACATCCTTTGTCCATGTATAATCCTCGACATTAGGACCGCAGCAGATTTTATAAATCGGCTCATCTTTGTTATAGTTTCTTATAAAAGTCTGATACCTGCGGTATTCATTGGCATAATGACTTGGAGTCATATTTCCGCCGCAGCCCCAGTTTTCATTACCAACGCCAAAGTAATCCACCTTCCAGGGTTGTTCCCTTCCGTTCTCTTTTCGCAAATCCGCCATTGGCGAAACCCCTTCTAAGGTCATATATTCTACCCATTCGGACATTTCCTGTACAGTTCCGCTTCCAAGGTTTCCATTTACATAGGTCTTACATCCAAGCTGTTCGCACAGTTCAAAAAACTCATGGGTTCCGAAGCTATTATCTTCAACGACTCCTCCCCAGTGGGTATTAATCATCTTCTTCCGTTTTTCTTTGGGACCGATTCCGTCTTTCCAATGGTATTCATCTGCAAAGCAGCCGCCTGACAAACGGAGAACCGGAATATTCATTTCCTTCAAAGCTTCCACCACATCGCTTCTCATTCCGTTTTTATTAGGAATCTCTGAGTTCTCTCCCACATAAAGCCCTTCATAAATGCACCTGCCCAAATGCTCTGCAAAATGTCCGTAAATCTCCGGGTTAATGTGACCTTTTTCCTTTTTTTCATTAATATATAATTTAGCCATAATGTTTTAATCTTTCTCTTTCTTATTTGTAATCAATGTTATTATACTTTTTTAACTTTCTTGCAAGCTTATATTACGACACCTTTTTGCAGCATAATATTAGCGTATAATGCTTTTTCTCCGGTTGCAATAATTGCATATGCTTTTTTTGCTTCCTCATAAAATGCAAATCGTTCTATTTGACCGATAGCACCGCTGCTTCTTTCATCTGCTTTTGTTACCAGCTTCTCATATTCTTCCCAGATCGGTGTCTCTACTGTATCTCCCGGCATTACCTGCATCAGACTTACCGGCTGCTCCACATAAGTATCTAAAGGAAATAACTGTAAGACAGCTTCCAATACCGCGCATGCACCATGTCCGTCCATACGGATAACAATAGCTTCTTTGCCTATTGATTCTGCCGGGAAGTTACCATCAGCAATTACGATACGGTCACTGTGTCCCATCTCACATAGCACCTTCAGCAACTCCGGGGATAAAATTTTTGGAATTCCTCTTAACATTTACCTCACTCCTTTGCTGCTTTTTCTGCACCAGTTATCGTTCCGTCCATATCCCATAAATCTTCCCATCCATTGGCTCCCTGCCATAAAAAGACCTGACCTTTTATCAATCTGCAATTTTTATCAGCCAGACGTATGCGTTCCATCTCATGATCAGTAAGCGGATCTTCCGTGATGGCTTTTAAGTTATTAATATATTGTGTTTCCTTTACGGAGAAAGGAATCGGAATGATACCTCTTTGCGCTGCCCACTTCAGACAAATAATAGCCGGGTGCACCTTGTGTGCCTGAGCGATTTCCATGACCTGGGGAATTGCGGTTGCTGCAATATCTTCCTTTGCTCTGTCTCGTTCCGGACGGGAGGGGGAACCAATGGGGCAATAGCCGATAGGCTGTATCTTATGTTCAATCGCATATTGGAATAATTCAGGCTGCTGAAATGCCGGATGACATTCCATCTCCAATGCGGCAGGCTGTATTTGGCATAATGGCAATATCGCCTCCAGCTTGGGAATTGTCATATTGGACATTCCTATGTATCTTACCAAACCATCTTCCACCAATTTTTCACACTGCCGCCAGACCCCCATAAATTCCTCAATGCAAAAAGGTCTGGAATCTGGATTTCTGGAATCGCCGTCGCATCCCGGTGCATGGTAATTAGGAAACGGTAAATGTACCAGATATAAGTCCAGATAAGACAATTGTAAATCGCTTAAGCTTTTACGGCAGGAAGCAAGTACCTGCCCTTCTCCATGCATATTGTTCCAGACCTTACTTGTGATAAATAGCTCTTGTCTGGATACGGCTTTTTCCTGCAGTAATTGTTGAATCACTTTCCCGATCTGCGCTTCATTCTGATAAACGGCTGCACAGTCCAGCATACGGTATCCGCTTTTCACGGCACCATATACTGCCTCTGCTATCTGCTCCGAATCATATTTATCGGAACCGAAGGTCCCAAGTCCGATTGCAGGTATCTCTTCACCGGAGGCTATTTTAATTTTGGGAGTTCTTCCATTACTACTTATCATTAAATGTCACCGCTACCTTTCCGCATTGGTCGGAAGCCATCAATGCATAAGCCTCTCCTGCTTTTTCAACCGGAAATTCATGTGTGATCAGATCCTCCGGATGAATTTCCCATCTTACTAATCTTTCCACAAGTTCTTCCATTTTCCATAAAGATGTTACCCAGGAACCATAGATCGTTTTTTGACCGTGGATAATATCAGGACTGGGATTAAAGGTGGAGGTTCCGCCTTCTCCGACGAAAGCAATTTTGCCCCATTCCCGGGTTGCCTGTATCGCCAGATGTCTTGCGGAATCATTGGCACTTGTTTCAATCGAGCGTTCCGCTCCTTTACCTCCTGTAATTTCCATTATCTGATCAAGAGTATCCTCTCCGAATTTAAGTACATGATCTGCCAGGCCTAACTCCTTAGCCAGTTCCAGTCTGGAATCCAGCAGTTCCACCCCGATTAGTTTATTCGCTCCCATTGCTTTGCATAACATTAAAGCAGCCAGTCCTACCGGTCCTAATCCGGTTACCAGAACAACGTCATTACCGCATACTCCTATTTTTTCGATTGCTTCATATACCGTACCGAATCCGCATGCCACCTGCGCGCCGTCTTTATAGGTCAGCTCGTCAGGCAGCAGAATCAAATCTTTTTCATCACACAGTACATAAGGTGCCATACCGCCATTTCTCTGCCAGCCATATGCCTGACGGAAGCTGCTTATACATGAAATATAGTAGCCTCTTCTGCAGTCATTGCACACACCGCATCCCGAAATATGATATACAATTACCCGGTCACCTTTTTTAAAACGTTTCAAGCCTTCGCCTTCTTCTGTGATGATCCCGCAAGGTTCATGACCTGCAATCATACCCGGAATATAGCCTTCCGGACCTTTTCCCAGGTGTTCTCTGTAAATACATCTTATATCGCTTCCGCAAATAGTTGTAGCTTTTGTCTGTACCAGTACCTGTCCGTATCCCGGTTTGGGAATCTCGAATTCCTTTATTTCCACACTGCTGTTTCCGGGCAGAATAGCACCAATCATTCTGGGTCTCATTTTCTCCATAATCGTCATCCTTTCTTCCTTTACGCTATTTTATACATCTGTTGTATATTATAGTAATGAAAGAATTGAAATCAAAGAGAAGTATCTGACCATTTTGCTATACTTATGTCGTCTTTTCGCATTTTTGTTTGACAAAGAGGTTCCTGTATCTTAAAATAAAAATAATAATGTCAACAAAGCTGATACACCGCCCACAACAGGAGCGCGAGACGTTCTTGAATATTAGGAGCAGCCCCTATGCAGTATAATAATCTCAATTATAATTTTACCATTGACGATACATCCTTTCAGGTATCCATGGTAGCTATAGAAAAATTCGAGCGATTCATTCCCCGTCATACACATGGCAAAGACTGCTACGAAATACATTATATCATTTCAGGTAACGGAACTGCAATCATAAGTGGAAATACTTATCCTATTAATGCCAATACCCTTTATACTACAGGTCCCTATATAGCTCATGAACAGATTCCTGTCTCATCCAATCCTATGGTAGAATACTGTGTTTATCTGCGCCTTTTTTTCAATTCTAAATCAAAATTATCCAAAGGTTCAGAAGAATCGGTTGCGGATTCTTTTCGCAAGCATTCCTTTTGGTTTGGGCATGACAGACAGAACATTCATCTCCTTATGCAGATGATTATCTATGAGCTAGAGAATAAACCCACCGGACATCATGCACTTCTTAGCGCTTTATTTCAACAGTTAATCGTACATGTAGTGCGTAATTATTCTGAAAAGGTAGTTTTAAATTCCATTAGGGAAACTTATGATGACAGCAGAACCTCGTTACTTACCATTGAAGAAGCCTTTTTATATGATTACAAAGACATTACGTTGGAAAAACTTGCTCAGAGCATCCATATGTCTCCGCGTCAGACAGAACGCCTGCTTCAGCAATTTTATAGCAGTACTTTTCAAAAGAAGAGAACCGAAGCACGCATGTCGGCAGCTTCTATCTTCTTAAAGTCAAGCACTTATCCTGTCAGTTACATTGCTGAACTGGTCGGTTACTCCTCTTCTGAACATTTTTCCCATGCTTTCAAGAGGTATTATGGATTCAGTGCAAGTGAATACCGGAGGAATTAAGAATAGTGGCATCCCTTGCAGAGGGAGGAATATTTGGATATAATGATTTTATCAAGATTGAGAACGGAAGGGGGAATAATAAAATGAGAGTACCATACGATTTGCAGGATTTTAAAAGATTAAGAGAAGACGAAAAAAACATTCCAAATCTGCGGAAGTATGTTGTAGTTGCGGTTAAGGATAAATTAAAAATTTTTGAGGAAGTTGTAATTTAGTCCAACTGAAAATGAACTATGATATAATAACACAGCTGGAAAAAAAGAAAATAAAGGAGAAATATAGTATGAAAAAGCAATGTTTTAACCCTTATCTTCCGTCATGGGAATACGTTCCTGACGGTGAGCCTTATGTCTTTGATGGCAGAGTTTATGTTTACGGATCTCATGACCGTTCCAACGGTTATGTTTTTTGTCTGAACGATTATGTATGCTGGTCAGCGCCTGTGGATAATTTAGGTGATTGGCGGTATGAAGGGGTAATCTATAAAAAGACCGATGATCCGCTGAATCCGGATGGAAGGATGTGCCTTTATGCTCCGGATGTAACAATCGGACAGGATGGACGTTATTATCTTTATTATGTACTTGATAAAGTTCCGATTGTATCAGTGGCAGTATGCGATTCACCGGTAAGTAAATACGAATTCTACGGTTATGTGCACTATTCGGACGGAACACGTCTGGGAGAACGTGATGGTGATGAACCGCAGTTTGATCCGGGAGTTTTGACGGAAGGTGAGAATACGTATTTATATACCGGTTTTTGTGGTATTGGCGATAAGACGAGGACAGGAGCAATGGCGACGGTACTTGGACCGGATATGTTAACGATTACAGAGGAGCCTTTATTTGTAGTACCGGGCAGCTGCCATGGTAAAGGTACCGGTTTTGAAGGACATGAGTTTTTTGAAGCTCCGTCCATCAGAAAATATGGGGATACATATTATTTTATATATTCATCAGTGGCTATGAATGAATTATGTTATGCGACAAGTAAGCATCGGACGAAAGATTTTGAATACGGCGGCGTCATTGTAAGTAATTGTGATTGGCATATAGATTCATACAAGCCTGCAGATAAGCGGACTTATCCTGGCGGTAATAACCATGGCAGCATCGTTGAGATTAATGGTAAGTGGTATATTTTTTATCACAGACAGACCAATGGGACATGGTTTTCCCGTCAAGGCTGTATTGAATTGATCGAAATAAAGGAAGATGGGACGATTGAACAGGTTGAAATGACATCCGCCGGCGGTAATGGAGGTCCGTTGGTTGGGAACGGGGAATATCCGGCATATATAGCGTGCAATCTGTTCCGTGATGACGAACAATGTGAACGGTTTCCAAAAATCACTCAGGACGGCAGGGATGGAGATGAGGAGCCGGGCTAT
>JALQSN010000471.1:0-39827 GCA_023690525.1 Holotrichia oblita | reverse complement strand
ACAGCTTTATGCTGATATGCCAGAGATTGAGTCTGCAAGTACTGTATTACTTACGCAGTCTTATATGGAAACAGAAGGAGAGCCGATAATTACAAGAAGAGCTAAGGCTTTTTATCATATTCTTGAGAATATTCCGATTATTATTCGTGAACATGAATTAATTGTGGGAAGCAGTACTATTGCTGAAAGAGGATGTCAGACATTTCCTGAGTTTTCGTTTGAATGGCTTGAAAAGGAATTTGATACTGTTCAGTATAGAAGTGCAGACCCGTTTTATATAGATGATAAAGCTAAAAAGGAATTACTTCAAGTTCATAAGTATTGGAAGGGTAAAACAACTAGTGAGCTTGCACTTTCATATATGGCACCTGAGACATTAAGAGCAATGGAGCATAATGTGTTTACTCCTGGTAATTATTTTTATAATGGAGTGGGTCATATTACTGTACAATATGAAAAGGTGCTTTCTATAGGATATGAAGGAATTATAAAAGAAGCAGAAGAAGAGCTTAACAGATGCCGTTTAGGAGATGCAGATTATGCAAAGCGTTCTCGTTTTTTAATGGCAGTTATACTAAGCTGTAAAGCGGCAATAGTATATGCAAGACGTTATGCAGAACTTGCAAAAGATATGAGCAGGAAGCTTCCTGAATGTGCAAGGAAGAAGGAGCTCGAACTCATTGAAGCTAACTGTAGCCAAGTTCCTGCTAAGGGAGCAAAAAGCTTTTATGAAGCGTGTCAGAGCTTTTGGTTTGTACAGCGACTGATACAGATTGAATCAAGTGGGCATTCTATTTCAAAGGACGATTTGATCAATATATGTATCCTTACTATAAGGCTGATATTGATTCAAAAAAGCTTACAAAGGAATCCGCTCAAGAGATAATTGATTGTATATGGGTGAAGTTAAATGACTTAAATAAATGTCGAGATGCAGGGAGTGCAGAAGGGTTTGCAGGTTATAGCTTGTTTCAAAACCTGATTGTTGGAGGTCAGACAAAGGATGGAATAGATGCTGCTAATGAACTCTCATATATGTGTATAGAAGCGTCAGGACATGTATACTTACCACAGCCTTCTCTTTCTATCAGAGTATGGAATGGCTCACCTCATGAACTCTTAATAAAAGCGTACTAAGCTTACGAGAACAGGTATTGGTCTTCCGGCTTATTATAATGATGAGGTTATAATACCTTCATTATTGAACCGAGGACTTACATTAGAAGATGCTAGGGATTATAATATAATCGGATGTGTTGAACCACAAAAAGCTGGGAAGACAGAAGGGTGGCACGATGCAGCCTTCTTTAATATGTTAAAACCTTTAGAGTTCGTGTTTTCTAATGGTAAAGACCTTTCAAAACAAGTAAGCATTCAAACAGGAAATCTTGATGAAATGAAAGATTTTAATGCTTTTTATAATGCTTATAAAAAACAGATGGACTATAATATAGAGCTTTTAGTTAATGCAGATAATGCAATTGATACAGCACATATGACCAGATGTCCTCTGCCATTTCTTTCCTCAATGGTTGATGATTGTATAAAAAGAGGAAGGACAACAGGAGAGGGAGGAGCAGTTTATAACTTTACCGGACCTCAAGGCTTTGGTATGGCAAATGTAGCGGATTCATTATATGCAGTAAAAAGACTAGTGTACGATGAAAAGAAAATTACATTAAATCAATATAAAAAAGCAATAGCATTAAATTACGGAAAAGGATATGATGCTGTTACAATAGCTAGACTTACAGCAGAAGCTATTAATGAGCTTAAAAAGACAGGAAGGACAGTTACAGACGATGATATAAGTATTATTATAAAAAATATATTAATAACTGAATTGTCGAATGATGACAAACGGATGTGTCAAAAGCTATATGATATGATTGAAGAACTTCCTAAATATGGTAACGACATAAATGAGGTTGATTATCTGGCAAGAGAAGCGGCATATCTATATACAAAACCATTAGAAAGATATAAAAACCCAAGAGGAGGAATATATCAAGCAGGACTATATCCAGTTTCTGCCAATGTTCCTCTTGGTGCACAGACAGGAGCAACACCTGATGGAAGACTTTCTGGTACTCCTGTTGCAGACGGAGTGTCACCATCTGCCGGTAAGGACAAGCTTGGTCCTACCGCGGCTGCAAATTCAGTATCAAGGCTTGACCATGGCATAGCATCTAATGGAACGCTCTTTAACCAAAAGTTTCATCCGTCAGCACTTAGCGGAGATGCAGGACTTGACAATTTTATAGCTCTAATACGTACATATTTTGATCAGAAGGGCGACCATATGCAGTTCAATGTTGTTGATAGAGAAACTCTTTTAGATGCACAGAAGAATCCAGACAGCTATAAGCATCTAGTAGTACGTGTTGCAGGATATAGTGCATTATTTACAACATTATCAAAATCACTGCAGGATGATATTATACAAAGAACAGAACAAGGATTTTGATGAATTGTAAGATATGTTAGCGTTCTTGAATAAAAGAAGAAAGGTGCTTATAATGGATTACCTTCAAACCAAAGGAAGAATATTTGACATTCAGCGTTACAGTATCCATGATGGAAAAGGGATACGTACTATAGTATTTTTAAAAGGGTGTGTACTGCGTTGCAGATGGTGCTGTAATCCAGAGTCTCAAGAAAATGAGATTCAGACAATGATTGTAAATAATAAACAGGAAGTAATCGGCAAAGATGTAACAGTTTCCGAGGTAATGGAAATTGTTAAGAAAGACATGAACTACTATAGGCGTTCTGGCGGAGGGATAACTTTATCAGGTGGTGAGAGCTTGTGCCAGCCTGATTTTACTAGAGACCTTTTAATAGCTTCAAAAAAGTTATCAATAAATACAGCACTAGAGAGCATGGGTTGCGCTGATTATAATGTTATTTTAGAGATTCTCCCTTATCTTGATTGTTATCTTTTCGACATAAAGCATATGAATGCTAAGAAACATGCAGAATATACAGGACGCCCTAACGAACTGATGCTTGAAAATGCAAGAAGGATAGCTGATTCTAAGCTGACAGAATTAATTATACGTGTTCCAGTTATTCCCTCATTTAATGATACTGTAGATGAGATTAGAGATATAGCGAGATTTGCAGATAAGCTATCAGGAGTCAAAAGGATACATCTTTTACCATATCACAGACTGGGACAGGATAAATATGAAGGACTTGGTAGAAGATACTTGATGGAAGGAATTGTTTCACCTACATTAGAGCATATGGAAAATTTGAAAAAGGTCGTTGAGGCTAATTCTAATTTAAGGTGTCAGATAGGAGGTTAAGGCAGTGACGATTAATAAGTTGAACAATGCCATTTGCAAAAACGTTTCCTTACGTCAAGTTTCTGCAAATAACTGTTCAACTAATTAATCGTCAATGCCTAAGAAGTGAGGTGAAAAATGATATATTCAAATAATTTAGAGAATGAACAAAAACAACGGATTGTACAGGAATTAGTACCAGGGCGCCAAATAACGCTGGCTCATCTAATCGCTAATCCCGATAGGGACTTATATGAAAAATTAGGATTAAAGCAAAAAGATAATGATAGAATGGCGGCGATTGGAGTCTTGACTGTAAAGCCTTCTGAAACGGTTATAGTTTTTGCTGATATAGCAATGAAGGCAAAGAGAGTAAGGCTTGAATATGTAGATAGGATCAGAGGTTCTTTAATTTTTACAGGGACATTATCAGAAGCAGAAGCATCTATGCAAGCAGTTGTTGATTATGCTGGGGATGAATTAAATTATACTGTATGTAGGATTACTAAATCATGATTAAACAAAGTAAAAAAATAACAGCACAAAACGAATAATATAATACAAATAATATAAAACAAATGATACGAAACAAATGATATAAAATAAATATTATTAAACAAGCATCACAAAACAACCAACATGGAATAATCAACATAAAACAACATTGAAAACACTTAAAACAAATAAAAACAACATAAAAACTATTGACTTTAGTAAAAAACTAGTTTATAATGACTTTAAGATTTAAAGACAAGATGTAATAATATTAGATATAATTGGAGGAATTATTTTATGCAGAATGAATATGAATTAAAGAAGCTGATATGTGATATTGGAAAAAGAATCTATGATAGGAACATGGTTGCAGCTAATGATGGTAATATATCTGTTAAATTGAACGACAAAGAATTTCTTTGCACACCAACAGGTGTATCAAAGGGTTTTATGACACCTGAATACATCTGCAAGGTAGATGCTAAAGGTAATGTTATACAGGCTAATAAGGGTTTCAAGCCATCTTCTGAGATTAAGATGCATATGCGTGTATATGAAAAAAGATCAGATGTTAATGCAGTTGTACATGCTCACCCTTCATTTGCTACAAGCTTTGCTATAGCTGGAATTCCATTAACACAACCAATTATGCCAGAAGCAGTTATTGCGCTTGGATGTGTTCCTATAGCTGAATATGGTACACCTTCAACAATGGAGATACCAGATAATGTTGAAAAATATCTTCCATATTATGATGCAGTATTATTAGAAAGCCATGGTGCATTAACTTGGAGTGTTGATTTACTTTCAGCATATCACAAGATGGAATCAGTTGAGTTTTATGCTGAATTGCTTTATAAATCAAAGATGCTTGGAGGACCAAAAGAGTTCGACCAGCCTACAATTGAAAAGCTATACGATATCAGAAGACAGATGGGACTACCAGGAAAGCATCCTGCTGACCTATGCTTAAATAAAGGCAATACAAATTGTCATAGCCAAAAGCATAATTGCACATGTGGCTCTGTATCAGCTGATTCAAAGTCAGTAAACCCTGAATTAGTTGCTGAGATTACTAAAAAGGTTTTAGCACAGTTAGGATTATAAATATACTACACTACAAGAAGAATTAAATTTTGTTTCAAACTCACTCAGTTAGATACAAAAAATCGATAAAAAAGCTAGTATGCTTCTAAGATTATAATGTCTGATTAAAAAATTATTAAAGTGACGTAGTATATATATATTAGCACAAATCTTGAGGCATAAAGGAGGCAAAAACATGGATGAAGAAATGATTATGAAAACAGTAAAAGCTGTCCTTGAATGTACTAAAGCTCCATGTAAGATGTCTTTAAAGCTTGCTAAAGCATTAATTGAAAAGATAGAAGAAAAAGCCACTCAGATGAATATAAAAGTTGTTGTCATGTATCAGACGCTGCAGGAAGGCTTACAGCTGTACATTGTATGGATGGCGCATACATAGGAAGTTATGATATTGCAGTAAATAAAACCTTTACCTCCATAGCATTTAAGATGCCGACAAAAGAGCTCGCTAAGCTTGCAAAGTAGAAGGTCCGCTGTACGGAATTCAACATACTAATGAAGGAAAAGTAGTTATATTTGGCGGTGGTGAGCAGCTTATAGTAAATGGCACTATTATTGGTGCAGTAGGTGTAAGCGGAGGAACGCTTGAACAAGATATCAGCCTTTCAGAGTATGCTAAAGAAATCTTAAAGGAGGTAATTTCGTGCCTGTAGATGATATATTGGTACAAAAGATTGTGAATGAAGTGATATCAAGCTTAAAAAATAGAAGCGATAATGCCCAAAATAATAATACTAGAAATAATAATACTAATACTATGAATAATAATACTAGTCTTGGAATATTTAGTGATATGAATGATGCTATTACAGCGGCTAAAAAATCACAGTCGTTAGTTAGAAATCTTTCTATGGATCAAAGAGAAAAAATAATAACAATTATCCGCAAGAAGATACATGATAACGCTGAAATTATGGCAAAGATGGCTGTTGAGGAAACAGGGATGGGAAATATAGGTGACAAGATATTAAAACATCATCTTGTGGCTGATAAGGTTCCAGGGACTGAAGACATTAAAACAGAGGCATATTCAGGAGATAAAGGACTCACTTTAGTTGAGATGGGACCGTTTGGAGTAATCGGTGCTATTACTCCATGTACAAATCCAAGCGAGACAGTATTATGTAATACTATCGGAATGATAGCAGGAGGCAATACAGTAGTATTTAATCCTCATCCCGGTGCAATAAAAACCTCAAATTTTGCAGTAAATCTAATTAATGAGGCATCAATTGAAGCAGGAGGGCTTGATAACATAGCCTGTTCAGTAGAAAAACCAACCATTGAGACAAGCAATATAATGATGAAGCATCCTGACATAAATTTAATAGCAAGAACTGGAGGTCCTTCTGTTGTAACAGCTGTTCTCTCATCAGGAAAAAGAGGAATAGGAGCAGGAGCGGGCAATCCTCCTGTATTAGTAGATGAGACAGCTGATATAAAGAAAGCGGCAAAGGATATTATTAATGGATGTACCTTCGATAATAATCTTCCGTGTATAGCTGAAAAAGAGATTGTTGCTGTTGCTTCTATTGCAGATGAGCTTATGTATTATATAATTCAGGATGAAGGCGGCTATTTGATTAATAAAGAAGAACAAGATAAATTAACTAAGCTTGTGATAACACCAAAAGGGTTAAATAGAAAATGTGTAGGCAAGTCTGCAAAGGAACTATTAAAAATGATTGGAATTAATCCTTTAGATAATACCCGATGCATAGTATTTGAAGGAGAAAAAGAACATCCATTAATTGCAGAAGAGCTTATGATGCCGATTCTTGGAATGGTGAGAGCTAAAGATTTTGATGAAGCAATGGATGCGGCTTTATGGTTAGAACATGGATACCGCCATTCAGCACATATTCATTCAAAAAATGTAGATCACATTACAAAATATGCTAAAGCATTAGATACAGCAATTCTTGTGAAGAACGGACCATCTTATTCAGCTATTGGCTTTTCTGGAGAAAGTATCTGTACATTTACAATAGCAAGCAGGACAGGTGAAGGGCTTACAAGCGCATCTACATTTACTAAGAAAAGACGCTGTGTAATGTCAGACAGCTTATGTATTAGATAAGTGAAAAGATTTAAATGCAAACTTATACTCCCTGCGTGCTTTAGCACGCATACCAATCAATAGTTTGAAAGCGTTTTTCTTTTAAACTTATACCCGTGCATAATTCATTTACTTGCAGATGGATTACTGCCCTAATAGAGAGTTTGAAAATGCATTACTTTCAAACTTTTAATGTTTGATTATCAGCATTTTCTAACTTAAAGAAGTGTAGTATAATAAAAAGGAAAGAGGTGTTTATATGGATATAAACTCCATTAACATTGAAGAAATTGTCAGAAAAGTTCTAAGTAATATGGAATCAGACATATCTTCTTCTGCATCAGCAAAGACAAGTGAGATTCCAAAACTTCAAGAGTCGCAATGCTTACAGGACTTGAACATATAGAAATTAAAGAATATAAGATTCCAGAGATATCTGATGATGATATTCTTGTTAAAGTCGAAGGATGTGGAATATGTGGAACAGATGCCCACGAATATAAGAGAGATCCATTTAGCTTAATTCCTGTTCTCCTTGGACATGAAGGAACAGGCGAGATTGTAAAGATGGGCAAGAATGTAAAAAAAGATAGTGCAGGTAAAGAGTTGAAAATAGGTGATAAGGTAGTATCTTGCATGATATTTAAAGATAATCCAGATATTACAATGTATGACCTAAACAAGCAAAATGTTGGCGGAGCAGATGTATATGGACTGCTTCCTGATGACGATATCCATCTAAATGGCTGGTTTGCAGATTACATAGTTATTAGAAAGGGCTCTACAATATTTAATGTAAGTGACCTTGATTTATATTCTCGAATACTGATTGAACCTTGTGCCGTGTTGATTCATGCGGTAGAGCGTGCAAAATCAACTGGAATACTACGATTCAACAGCAGAGTAGTGGTACAAGGCTTAGGACCAATCGGACTTATATGTATCGCTATCTTAAAAACAATGGGTATAGCAAATATTGTTGCAGTTGACAGTGAACAGATGAGGCTTGATTTTTCTAAGGAGCTTGGAGCAACAAAAACTATTAATTTTAAAGAATATAATGGTATTGAAGCACTCACAAAGGCTGTAGAAGAACAATTCGGCGGTTATCCTGCTGATTTTGGATTTCAATGTACAGGCTCACCTTTAGCACACTCTAACATATATAAGTTCATAAGAAATGGCGGAGGCTTATGTGAGCTTGGATTTTTTATAAATGGCGGAGATTCAGTAATTAATCCTCATTTTGATATATGTGCAAAAGAGCTTACAATAGTTGGTTCATGGGTGTATACGTTAAGGGATTATGCAACAACCTTTGATTTTTTAAAGAGTGCAAAAAAAATAGGCCTTCCTCTTGATAAGCTTATTACACATACCTATCCGCTTGAAAAAATAGATGAAGGCTATAAAACAAATCTTGCAATGAAAGGTTTAAAAATAGCAATCTTACCTTAATTAAAAATGTGATTTGAATATTTACCAAAAGGTTAAGTCAAAAGATGCAAGGGAAGGAGTCTATGAGATGGCACAAGCAGTGGGTATATTAGAAGTATATGGATTAGCATGTGCATTTATTGCAGCAGATGCCATATGCAAAGCAACAGATGTAAAGCTTGAGAACTTTGATAAAAATAAACCTGGAAATGCTGATGAGCTTGAGGTTCCTCTTCTTGTAACAATTAAGTTTAGAGGAAATGTAGCAGAAGTTACAGCGGCGATGGAAGCAGGAGCATCTATGGCAGAACAAGTTACAGGGGTTGTAAATAAATATATAATTGCAAATCCTACTAGCGACACGGAAAAGATGCTTAAACTAAATGCATTTGATAAATCGTAATAAATGAAGTAATATATATACTGCGTAACTGATAAAAAGTAAAAGTGTATTTCTTTTAATTTTTATCAGTTACGCCAAATGGACTCCATCACGCTCTATGTTTTCACTGGGTAGGAAAATATATGCGTGATGGAGTATATACATAAAAAATATATTCGGGAGGAAATTAAAATGGCAAAAGAAGCATTAGGAATGATTGAAACAAGAGGACTTACAGCAACTATTGAAGCAACTGATGCAATGACAAAATCAGCAGAAGTAACATTAATTGGTACAGAAAAAATTGGTTCAGGTTTAGTAACGGTAATGGTGCGTGGAGATGTAGGAGCCGTTAAGGCAGCAGTAGAAAGCGGTTCTGGCAAAGAAGAAGCAGATTAGGTGAATTAGTAGCCGCTCACGTAATACCAAGACCACATAGTGATGTGGAGAAGATTCTTCCAGTCATATAGACTGATTAACAAAGGAGTTAGATTTATGGGAAAATCATATGGCTTTGTGGAAATAACCGGTGTAGTAGCAATCAGTAGATGCTCTTGACATTATGTGTAAAACTGCTGATGTGGAGCTTGCTACTTGGGAAAGAAAGCTAGGCGGGCGATTGGTAACAATTGTAATTGAAGGTAGTATAGCAGAAGTTACTGAAGCTATAGAAACAGCAAAGATAAGAGCAATAAAAAAACCGGTCGCAACTGGCATTATCGCAAATCCACATGAAGAAATAGTAAGGCTGGTAAAACAAAGCGCAAGACGGTTTATGAAAGAGACTGATTAAATGATTGAATTTAAGGTGCTAATTAATTGCATATGTGTACTGAAATTTATTTAAGAGGTAAAAGCAAGATGCAAAATGAGCAAGAAAAAGAACATAAAAATGATGCGATATCAGAAAATAATATTATGCCAGTAAATGATGTTATATCAGTAAATGATGTTATATCAGTAAATGATGCCATATTAGTAAACAATGCTAATGATAAGATATCAGTAACTAGTACTGTATTAGAAAAAGATACAGAATCTACAAAAGATACTGTACCTAAAAAGGATATTGTATTAGAATATGATACATTACTAAACAATGAAAAATCATCAAAGTTGTTAAACAAAGATAATAATATAACAATAACAGAAAATATTAAAACATCAAAATCAGAAATTTATAAGGAGGATAAAAAGATGGCACAAGAAGCATTAGGAATGGTAGAAACAAGAGGTCTTATAGCAAGCAATTGAAGCAAAGAGATGCAATGTGTAAAGCAACAAATGTAACATTAGTAGGAACAGAAAAAATCGGTTCAGGTCTTGTTACTGTTATGGTACGTGGTGATGTAGGAGCAGTAAAATCAGCAGTAGAAGCTGGAGCAAGCAGTGCTGGAAGACTTGGCGAATTAGTAGCAACTCATGTAATTCCAAGACCGCACGGAGATGTAGAATTCATACTTCCTAAAGTAAAATAAATGATATATACTATTTTAGGTTAGAAACTGCAATTAAATCAACAGTTTCTAACCTAAAGTAGTATATATTTAGCATTATTTAATGCCAACTATATAAGTATTAATTTAGTAATCCATGGAGAGGAGTTTAGCATGGACATAAAAAATATTGAAATGATAACACAAATGGTTGTTGAGGCTATTCAAAATCAAGAATATAAAAAGAAAACTTTTAATGTGCCAGTTGGGGTATCAGCACAGGCATATCCATTTAACTAAAGAACATGTTGATATACTATTTGGTACAGGGTATCAATTGACTAAAAAGAAGGAGCTCATGGGTGGTCAATTTGCATCAAATGAATTAGTCACAATTGTAAGCTCAAAGCTTAAAGCTATTGAAAATGTCAGAGTTTTAGGTCCTGTACGTAAATCTTCACAGGTTGAGATATCAAAAACAGATGCAGTGAAGCTTGGAATATTTGCTCCTTTACGTGAATCAGGAGATATATTGGGTTCATCCCCAATTGCTGTAGTTGGTCCTAAAGGTGCTATATATTTAGAAGAAGGATGTATAATAGCAATGCGTCACATTCATATGTCTCCAGCAGATGCTAAAGAAGCAGGATTAAATAATGGTGATATTGTATCAGTAAAAGCTGATAACGAAAGAGGAAGTATATTAAATAATGTAAAAATCCGTGTAGAAGAAAGCTTTACCTTAGAGATGCATATAGACACAGATGAAGCAAATGCATCATTGATTCAAACAGGAGATGTAGTAGAGATTATATAAAAAGATAATAAGGCAGTGATTATCAAGCAATGCCTAAGCGCAGTATTATTTAAGGAAATAGCCGAATATAACCAATATCAGGAGGCAAGTATGATTGCAGGGAAGGTGACAGGAAGCATTGTATCAACAAGAAAATGTGAAAGCCTTATAGGGCAGAAATTCATGATTGTTGAATCGATGGAAGATAAAAAACGTCTTATAGCTATTGATTATGTAGGAGCAGGAATCGGTGAAATGGTTCTTGTTACTATAGGCAGTGTTGCCAGAGCGGTGATTGGTATGGAGCATGCTCCGATTGATGCTGCTATTGTTGGAATTATAGATGATGAAAATGTATTATTTAAATGAGTTTTTTATGAATCGAACTCACGTTAATATATGAGGTTTAGTATGGAGATTAATGATCTTAAAAGAATATTAAAGCAGAATGGAATAGCAGGTGCAGGAGGAGCAGGTTTTCCGGCATATGCAAAGCTTAGTGAAAATACAGATATAATAATACTTAACTGTGCTGAATGTGAACCGCTTCTAAAACTTCATAGGCAGCTTCTTAGGTTATACTGTGAAGAGATTATTATAACACTAGACCTTATTGCAAAAACACTTAATGTGAAAGAAGTTGTTATCGGAATAAAAAAAGAGTATAAAGAAACAATTGACTCAGCTAGGCATTTAATCGGCAAATATAAAAATATAAGGATTAAGGAGTTGGCTAATTCCTATCCAATGGGTGATGAAATTATTTTAATATACGAAGCAAAAAAAGGGTTATACCTCCGGGAGTAACTCCAATAGATGAAGGTGTTACGGTATTCAATGTAGAAACAGTATATAATATATACAAATCAGTGTTTGAAGATAAACCTGTTACCGAAAAATATATTACGATAACTGGTGAAGTTGAGCGCCCTACTACAATAAAGATTCCTATTGGAGTATCATTTGAAGAAGCTGTATCGTATGCAGGAAGAATTACTATTGATGCGCCTATATACTATGCAGGCGGTCCTATGATGGGAAATATTGTATCTAAAGATGAACCTGTAACAAAAACAACAAATGGGATTATTATACTGTCAGCAGATCATCCATTAATATTAAGAAAAAAAAGAAAATCATCAATAGATTTAAAAAGAGCGGCATCATCATCTTGCGGGTGTCAAAGCTGTACTGATATATGTCCAAGACATAACCTTGGTCATCCAATTGAACCACATAAATTTATGCGTATGGCGACAAACAGAGATTTTACGGATACTAAGGTATTCATTAACACGCTTTACTGCAGCTCATGCGGACTATGTGAAATATATTCCTGCCCTCAAGGACTATCACCAAGATCATTAATAAATGATTATAAAAACGGGTTAAGGTCTTCAGGAGTAAAACCTCCAAAAGATGTAAGCATTCATCCGGTTAATGAATCAAGAGAATATAAAAGAGTACCTGAAGAACGTTTGATAGCAAGACTTGGCATACATAAATATGATAAAGAAGCATTAATATGTAATACCACGATAGAAGCAGATGTGGTAAAAATCTTATTAAGTCAGCATATAGGAAAGTCAGCAGAACCAGTTGTAAAGATAGGAGATATAGTATCTAAAGGACAGATGATTGGGAAAGCATCTGATGAAGCAACGGTCTGCCAGTACATGCATCCGTTGATGGGAAAGTGGACGAGATAACAAATAAGTTTATACTGATTAGGAAATGATGAAAACAAAGTATGCAGATTGTAATATATACACAAAATAGAAAGGATAGAATCAAATGAAAAGTGCAATCGGGATGATTGAATTTAAAACTGTATCCTCCGGAGTAACTGTTGCAGATGCAATGGTAAAAACTGCTGATGTAGAGATAGTAGAAGCAATGACAGTCTGTCCCGGTAAATATATTGCAATTATTAAAGGAAGCCTAAGTGCAGTAAACGCTTCTATAGATACAGCAAAAGAAAAATATGGATTAAATTTAATTAGTAGCTTTGTCTTAGGTAATCCCCATGAATCTATATTTCCTGCTATATACGGTACTGCTGAAATTGAAAAAATAAACGCTCTTGGAATATTAGAAACTTATGATCTGACCTCAATTATTGTTCTTGCAGATACGGCAGTTAAAACCTCAATAGTCCAGCTGATTGAACTACGTATAGCCAAAGGAATGTGTGGAAAATCTTATATGTTTATATCAGGAGAAGTTCTTTAGTAGAAGCTAGCATAAGTAAAGCTAAGCTTTCCATTATGGATAATGGCATGTATCTAGATTCATCAATTATACCTAATCCAGATATACAGATATGTAGATCAATAATTTGATGTAAGTATAATGAATGTTTTATTAAGCAGAACTTATGTTTGTAATTTAATGGTTTGAAAAATGCACTATTATAGATATTATTTAAAATAAATATAACATTTATAACAATATAAAGCAGGAAGTTCAATAAGGTATTGATACACCCTATAGAACTTCCTGCGATTTATTTTATATAACATTTTCTGTTATACTGTATCACCTTAGTAATTTCAATTTCTAACCTAAAGCAGTATATACTCCGTCACCAAAAGATTTTTAATCAATCGGACGCCAAAATCCATTGATGTAAGCTTTTGATGTCCGATTTTCAGAAAATATTAAGGTGACGGAGTATAGTATATCAGCTTCCAACTGTATTTTATCCTTTACTCACTTCTCAATGCCACTACAGGATCCTTCTTAGCTGCCATCTTAGATGGTATAAAACCAACTATAACAGTAAGCAGGACGCTTAATAAAATTAAGCCCACAGCGCCAGTAAGAGGCGACGCAGATAAGCCGGAGATATTCGTAAGAGATTTTATAACAATATTTATTGGAATATTCAAAAGTAAAGTAATACCAACACCAATTACTCCAGCTACCAATCCTTCAATAACAGTCTCTGCATTAAATACGCTTGAAATATCACCTTTAGAAGCACCAATACTTCTAAGGATACCAATCTCCTTAGTCCTCTCAAGCACTGAAATATAAGTTATTATTGCAATCATAATAGAAGATACAACAAGTGATATAGCTACAAATGCAATTAATACATAAGATATAATATCTATAATTGATGATATTGAAGAAGTCATCATTCCGACTATATCAGTATAATTAATAACATATTCATTATTCCCAGCAGCCTGCTGTTCTTTATTATATTTCTCAATGATATCTGCTATCTCTTCCTTAGAGTTGAAATCCTTAGGATAAAGACTAATAATACTTGGATTATCAGTGTCTACAATGCCTAACAATATACAATTGCTATCATATGTATCTAAGGTTTCAGCTTCTGTAAGGTTTCGCTAACCATATTAGACATCATCGCAAGTATTTCATCATCACTCATTCCTGCTGTCGTTTCTTGATACCTAGCTAGTTCTTCTTCAGGCATTTCTGCGAGTAAAGTATTAATATCATCCATTGTCAGATTTTCGACATATCCTTCTATGTCAAAGACAAAGCCAGTAAATACATTTATATCAGGCATAGTTTTTTGTGCTTTAGCAATTTCACTACTATTAACGGCATCAATTATATACTTAGTTAAGTCAGCAGTATAGCCAATTGTGCTTCCTATTGATGTAGCAGTAGCTGAGTCATTAGGTCTAATGACACCGACTATTTTAACATCAAGTGCATTATTAACAAGATTTTTCATATACTCTTCATCATCACGCATATCTACCCAGTGATTATCTTCTTTTTTAAAATAATCTGTATTTAATACAATCTTGAAAGTAAGTGATAAAACTTCATCATATGTAAAGCTTATAACTTCTGAATCATCTTCTTCAACTTTTTCACCTCTCATTACTTTTCTAATCATGTCATTAAGCTCGCTCGCATCAAGTAGACCTATCGTGTATAGGTTCATATCACTGACTTCATTGTTTTTATCAACAACAAGTACCGCCTCATTATAAGCAGATGGTCATGTGCCGGCAAGTATGTCATATTGTGACTGGAGAAGAGTACTGTTATCAATTAATTCTTCAAAGCTGTCTCCACCCATCATATTCATATTTGACATGTTGCCCATATTCATGCCGTTTGTATCACCGCCTCTAAGATTTGATAAAACTGTACTTGGATTAACTTGAAAAGTGCCGTTTGATGTATCGGATTTATAAATTTGTAGATCAATATCATACCCATATTGAATGGAATTAGTCAGTTCATTAATTCGTTTGCCATCACCGTATTCAATATATTGTTTAAACTGATATAAATCATTATTAATAATTTGTGATGACATTGACTTTATCATTCCAGTCATTATATTGTTTGAATAAATTTTATCTAAATCGTGATTGACGCCGTCACGATGGTTGTTACTCATCATAGATAGCATCATTCCGCTCACATCCATAGTCTGGCTTTCTAGCTGGATAGGATATGTTGACAAAGTATCTTGCTCAAGGTTGTTTATATACCCCTGCATTCCGCTTGACAGCGACATAATAAGCGCTATACCGATTATACCGATACTTCCGGCAAATGCAGTTAAAAGAGTACGTTTTTTCTTAGTCATCAAGTTATTTAAGCTGAGTGACAAAGCAGTTAGGAAAGACATAGATATTTTTTTCTTCTTTTTCTTTTCTGCGTTCTTTTGTACCTCCTCAACTAAATAAGGATTCGTATCGTCCGTAATCCTGCCGTCTAAGAGCTTTATGATTCTGTTTGAGTAAGCACTTGCAATTTCAGGGTTATGTGTAACCATAACAACTAAACGATCTTTTGCTATATCTTTTAATATTTCCATTATCTGCAAGCTGGTTTCAGAATCAAGCGCACCTGTTGGTTCATCAGCAAGCAGGATATCAGGATTATTTACAAGCGCACGAGCGATTGCTACTCTCTGCATCTGACCACCTGACATCTGATTTGGTTTTTTGTTAATCTGATCACTAAGTCCAACCTGTTCAAGTACTTTTTCAGCACGTTTACGACGTTCGCTTTTTGAGATACCAGCGAGTGTCATGGCTAACTCTACATTGGCAAGTGCGGTTTGGTGCGGGATAAGGTTATAGCTTTGGAAAACAAAACCTATTGAATTATTACGATAAATATCCCAATCAACATCCTTATACTGCTTTGTAGATATGTTGTTTATAACAAGATCACCACTTGAATACCTGTCTAGTCCCCCGATAATATTCAATAGTGTCGTTTTTCCACATCCAGATAGTACAAGGACAGCAACAAACTCGTTTTTGCGAAAATCAATGCTTACACCTTTTAACGCTTCAACTTCCATATTTCCAGCGACATATTTTTTGACTATGTCTTTTAATTGCGGCATGATTTGACTCCTTTCAAAATTACATTTTTTCATAAAACATTTTCTGTTAAGGCAGAATAGCATAGTAGCATTAACTAATTTTAAACTCAATATGAACTGAATATAAACTTAACGCAAAAATTAATGACTTTTACATGTTTAATTCTATTTACATTTAAAATTAATTATTTGTTATAAGTAAAGTTATAAACTTAATAATTTTTTAATGTTTGAAAATATACATGACTAGTTCATAATAAGTTTATATATACATGTTATGATATTAAGTATAATCTATATTTATAAAATTTTTACTTATCAAATCTATATTTATATAATCTATATTTATGAAATTTATATTTATGGAATTTATATTTATTAGCAATTACATAAATCTACATAAATATGTATTAGAAAATAATATAACTTATAAATCTGATTATCAGAATGTTTTTATATTCTGATAATATAACTTATTCGATTATTCGGAGGTGTACATATGTTTAATATTCTTGTAGTAGAGGATGACATAAGACTTAATAAATTATTCTGTACTGTTCTAGCACGTAATGGTTATCGCGCCGTTCCAGCTGAAGATGGTGAAAGAGCTCTTGAACTTTTAGAAAGTGAATATATAGACTTGATAATATCTGACATTATGATGCCTAATCTTGACGGATATGAACTTACAAAAGCATTACGTAGCACGGAATATAATATGCCTATTTTAATGATTTCAGCAAAAGAAAATTTTGAAGATATTGAAAAAGGATTTTTAGTTGGTACAGATGACTACATGGTAAAACCTGTCAATGTTAATGAAATGATACTTAGAGTAGGAGCCTTGCTCCGCCGTGCTAAAATTGTGAATGATAGAAAAATGGAATTCAATAATACAGTCCTTGATTATGATTCTCTAACTGTTATCACAAATAATATAGAAGTGCTTCTTCCACAAAAGGAGTTTATGCTGCTTTTTAAATTGTTGTCTTATCCTAACAAAATATTTACGCGTCAACAGCTGATGGATGAGATATGGGGTATGGATACTGAATCAGATGAGCGGACAGTGGATGTTCACATTAACCGCTTAAGGGAACGGTTTAAAACCTGCGATGATTTCCAGATTATAACTGTAAAGAGTATAGGTTATAAGGCGGTGAGAAGAACATGAAGAACGTGAGAAAAAAGATGCAGTCTAAAATGTGGATTTATTTTGTAGGAATTGTATTCTCAATAATGTTCATTACTGCTTTAATTATGTTCTGTCTCACAATTATTCTTTTAAAAGGAGGATATATTTATAGTGGTAGTAGTGAACCGCATTTGTTCATATTATTTATATTTTTTATAAGTGTTTTAATTGGAACGGTAATTTCATTATTTGTAGCAAAAAAAATATTAGAACCTATAACAGCAATAAGTAAAGCATCGAGCGAAATTGCTAAAGGGAATTTTGATATAAGGCTTATAGAGAAAAACCGGATAAAAGAAATTCGCGAGCTTAATAGGAACTTTAATATAATGGCACAAGAATTATCTGGTATTGAAACATTACGTAATGATTTTGTGGTGAATGTATCTCATGAATTTAAAACACCTATAGCCGCCATTGAGGGTTATGCCATCTTCTTGCAAGATACATGCTTATCAGAGGCAGAGCGTTGTGAATATGCGCAGATGATTATTGACAGTTCACGCCAGCTGGTCGCATTATCTGGGAATATCCTAACTCTATCTAAGATTGAAGCCAGTGAGGTTGTACTAGAAAAAAAACTATATAGACTTGATGAACAGATACGTCAAGCTATACTGCTTCATGAAGCTAGATGGGGAGATAAGGAGCTTAACCTTGAGATTGATATGCCTAGCATTACTTATTATGGTAATGAAAAACTATTAATGCAGGTCTTTATGAATATAATCGGGAATGCTGTAAAATTTACTCCCGCTGGAGGCAAAATCAAGATTCAGTTATCATCAAATGATAAAGATGTTTTTGTACGTGTATCTGATAGTGGATTAGGTATGGATGAAGTAGTTATTAAACATATATTTGATAAATTTTATCAAAGTGATGCGGCGCGTAAAGTTGAAGGAAACGGTCTTGGTTTAGCTCTTGCAAAACGTATTATAGAGCTCTGCGGTGGTAAGATTTTAGTTAAAAGTGAGGTTGGAAAAGGTAGTATTTTTACGGTTTGTCTACCTCTTAACTCTTAGTTTAATCGCCGAATATATATACTCCGTCACCAAAAGATTTTAAGCGCATATATGCGCATTCAATCGGACACCAAAACTCATATATGCAGAAGCATACATGCTTCTACTTTTGATGTCCGATTTTCAGAAAATATTAAGGTGACGTAGTATAGCATAATTTTCTTGTACCAGAATTAGACTTGTGTTAAACTTTACATTAAAGTGAGTTCGATTTACAAAAAATGTTCAAAATCTTATAAATGATATGAAAGTGAGGATTAGTAATGCTTGCACTTGAGAGAAGGAATCAAATATTAGAAAAGCTACAGGAAGAAAAAAAAGTAGTAGTTAGCGAATTAAGTCAGTTATATAATGTTTCAGAAGAAACCATAAGAAGAGATTTAGAAAAGCTTGAAAAAGATGGACTTGCTACTAAAAGCTATGGCGGTGCAATAATTAATGAAAGCACAAGCATTGATATGCCGTTTAATGTACGTAAAAAACGAAATGTAACAGGAAAACAGAAGATTGCTGAAATTTTAGAAGCCTTGATTGAGGATGGTGAACATATAACATTAGATGCCAGCACTTCTGCTGTATTTGCGACTAAAGCAATGAAAAGTAAACAGTATCTTACGGTAATTACGAATTCAATTGAGATTATGATAGAACTCTCTGATGTTTCAGAATGGAATATTATATCTTCTGGAGGTACATTAAAAGAAGGATATCTAGCGCTTACAGGGCAAAAAGCAAATCAGACATTTGAAAATTATAATGTTGAGAAAGCTATTATATCATGTAAGGGAATAGATATTAACAAGGGAATAACCGATGGAATGGAAGATTTTACGCAAGCAAAGAAAATGATGATTGCTTCTGCCAAAGAGAAAATACTTTTAGCAGATTGTTCAAAATTTAATAATATAGCATTTTCAAAAATCTGTGATATACATGAGATTGATATTGTAATTACTGATGTAAAGCCAGCGGATACTTGGCTTGAGTTCTTTGCAGTATCTGGAGTAAAGTGTTTATATCCCCAATGTTGATATTAGGTTAGTAAAGCATCCCATCTACCTTAACACCTTAGGGCGTGTCTGAAAATTCATTACATCAATCTGCACGCCCTAGTATAAATTTTATTTTGTTTAACTTTTTACTTGATGATGGGGAATGCTTATCTGCGTTTTAAATCATATCTTTTTCAAATATATCATTCAATTTTAATGCATCTTCTAATGTATTTTTCCATCCATATATTTTTAGGTTTACTCTGTTATCTTCTGATAAGCATACTCCTTCTGCTTCAAGCATATGCTTTTGTTTATCAGGAGTTTCAAAGGCTTTTGCTCCTGACATATATCCTTGGTGATTTACTACTCTATGTACAGGTACATCATCAGGCATCTTCTGGTTAAGTGCAAAGCCTACCTGTCTTGAGTTCTTAGGCTTTCCGCATAAAAGAGCAATTTGCCCGTATGTTATAACATTACCACAAGGGACAGCCTTGCATACAAGTTCTACACGTTTATAAAAATCCATAATTTACCTCACTTTTTGAGTATTGGTGATGAAGAATTTATAGACAATATACCATAATAGTCAGATTGACTTAAATTGATATACCGCATAAGGTATAAAATTTACATCATATCCAAGTATTAGAGCCTTATGCGGTATATGGTGGAGCTTTAGGGATGAAAATGACAAAAAAATTATTTTTCATTTTCATCCCTAAAGCAGTATATAAATTATAATTCTTTTGGTTATTTAATATTTTCACAATGACAGCACCACGACCCCTTATGTCTGTCAACGATTTTTATCATAACTATTGACCAATTATTAAAGGAAATACCTTTTAAACCTAATTCATTAATCATATTTTCAGATGTTTCACTGTATCCGTTAGATTCATAAAATTTTACTGCCCATACAGCTTTTTTTAAAGCAGATAGGATGAAAACATTATTATCAGAGATATTATTAGTAAAGAAGTCCCTGCTCTCAACATGTCTTAGCAGAATCCTTCCATAGCCTTTTTTTTGATAATCGATTCTTACATATAGTCCTGTTATATCAACATAGTTTTCATATACATGATATGAAATAAATGCTGCTGGAATTTCATTTTCATATAGAATAAATGTTTCGTCATCCGTTATCTTATCGAATATCTCATATGTACCGGGTGCTCTATAATCAACGTCAAATAGTAGATTAGCACTATCATAGATATCTATTAATTCATGAATACTTTCTTTATATATTTGTTTTATTTTTATCATAAAATAAACCGCTTCCTTGGATAAAATTAGCTGATGCTTAATATTTTATAGCTAATAAAGTGTTTAAAGTACATTAATATTATAGCATTTAATAAAATATAATCAAGATTAATATATGAATTCAACTCTTACTTTAATATTAAAGTTTAGATTTGTCTATTCAATGCTTTTGAATGTCCCTTTCCATAAAATAAGCTAAATATCAACAGATTAGTGATATATACAACTTTAATAGGATTTTGACACTAGTTGAACTAAACTGATGTTTAAGTATGGAAAAAGTTTGTTGTGCGGTTGTTTTGGCTGTGAATAGCTGGTATAGTATGGATTGATTTTTGATGCAGTTCCAGACTTATTAATTTTCTAAGCTCGAAAAATACTGCAAAAAGCGACCAGAAGTCAGCAAACTCGGAAAAGTCCCTCAAACAGTGCTGACTTCTGGCTAAAGCAGTATTCTTCAAGCTAAGAAAATATAATAAGTCTTCCAATGCATCAAAAATCAATCCATACTATACCAGCTTGGTCTACTTTACTGTCGTAAATATCCTTCATCACCTATCACGTAAATCTTGATGATATAAATTTATTCTGACAAAATTTATGTGGCAGATAAGGAGATAGGAGTTGTAACACTTTACTTTGCAAATATACCCATAAATAAGTAATGCTGTTTTCATATGGAACATAGACCAAGCAAGTTTAGAATGGATTGATTTTTGATGCATTGGAAGCGTTATTAAATTTTCTTGGCTCGAAGAATACTGCTTTAGCAGGAAGTCAGCACTGTTTGAGGTTCTTTTTTCCGAGTTTGCTGGCTTCCTCCTGCTTTTTGCAGTATTTTTCGAGCTTAGAAAATTAATAAGGCTGGAACTGCATCAAAAATCAATCCATTCTAAACCTGCTATTCACAGCCAAGACAACTGCACCACAAACTACCTTAAACATCAGCTTAACTCATTTGACCAATAACAAAACCCTTATTGAAGCCTATACATCATATATATTGATTATTACCTATAAAACTGGTATAATAAAGCCATATTAGAAATCAATTGTTCTATAGCTTTCTATAAAATTAAAACTGCTAGTAAAGACATTAATCGCCCATATTATATTCATATGTTTCATTAATTCAATCTATATCTGATTAATAATTAATAAGTAATAAAATAACTAACACTAAACTTGTTCTATGCATAGAAGTAACTTTTATTAACATTACATTCATAATAAAGGAGGAAATTTATGGGATTTACAACAGACATACTTTTTGGTACAGCAACCTCTGCCACACAGATTGAAGGCGGTAATTTACCACATACTTGGAGTGAGTGGCACAAAATAGGTAAAATAAGTGATGATGCATCCCCAGCACGTGCTAATGATCATTTAAATAAGTGGAAAGAAGATATAGACCTGATGAAATCAATGGGGTTACAGGTATATAGGTTTGGAATTGAATGGGCAAGACTCTTAAACAGTGAAGGTGTTGTTAATAAAGCTGCAGTAAGATATTATAGAGAACTTATAACCTATATAAAGGAATGTGGTATGATTCCATTATTGACAATTCATCACTTTACTAATCCGTTATGGTTTGAGGAAAAGAAAGGATTTGCAAAGAAGGAAAACATACCTATGTTTTTGAGATATGTAAAGCATGTTGTCAATTCATTTGGTGATTTAGTGGATGAATATATAACTATTAATGAACCAAATGTGTTTGCAGTTAAGGGTTACTATGAAGGTGTGTTTCCTCCCGGAGAGCATTCAATGAAGCAGGCATTTGAGGTCATATCTAATATGGCTGTTTGTCATATAAAAGCATATAAGATGATTCACAAACTTCGTAAAGCTAAGGGTTATAAAAACACAAAAGTAGGGTTTGCGCACCATATACGTGTATTTGAGCCGAAATCAGCTAATCCATGGCATAAGATATGTGTCCGCCTTGTTAAGTACATGTTTCAAGATGTTGTGAGTTCTGCTTTTTATTTAGGACGTTTTAAATTTCCATTAAAACAGACAAGCAAGGTTCACTTTGGATATTACAGTGATTTTATAGCAATTAACTATTATTCGCGCTCAACTGTATCAGGATTTTCAGATGGAGTTAGAAAGAAGGCTTATATTAATGACCTTGGCTGGGAGATATATCCTGCAGGAATAGTTAAATGTGCCAAGGAAATTTATAAGATTATTCCAAGACCTATTTATATCACAGAAAACGGTACCTGTGATAATAATGATTCCTTCCTTTGCCGCTATATTTATGATCATGTAAAAGCTCTTAGTGAATCAAACCTACCTATAAAACGTTATTATCATTGGTGTTTTTTAGATAATTTTGAATGGGCTGAAGGTGAAAGTGCTCGGTTTGGTCTTGTGCATGTCGATTTTGATACACAAGAACGAAAGATTAAAAGGAGCGGCAGGTTTTACAGCGAAATGATAAAGAATAAAGGTGTTACTGATAAAATGTATAATGAATATGTAAAGCCTCAAAAATATCATGGAGGCGGCTTATGATAACTGTTGATAATAATGTAATAGAAAATGATTTGATTTTTCGTCTTGAAACATTTGATACAATGTATCTATTCCATATAACAAAATTTGGACATGTGGAACATATATATTATGGTGAGCGGCTTAATATGCCAGATGTTGATGCTTTAAAAATGAAGCATACAGCACAATCGGGTTCTACTATAGCATATGACCCATCAGATTCTATTTATACTTTAGATAATATATGTCTTGAATGGTCTGGGACAGGAAAAGGTGATTATAGATATTCGCCATCAGAGCTTAAGATGCCAGATAAAGGTTTCGTAACTGATTTTATTTATGAAAGTCATAATATTTTAAAGGGCAACGTTTCCTTGGTATCACTTCCATGTGCTTATGACGGAGAAGATAAATGTGAGACACTTGCACTTACATTACGTGATAAAGCATGTGATGTTATCCTTACACTATATTATACTGTATATGAGCAGACAAATGTAATTAGTAGAAGAGCAGTATTAAAAAACCTAGATGAACGTCCGCTTCTTATTCGTCGGCTTCTTAGCCTTTCTCTTGATATGCCTAATTATGGATATAAGCTTATAACCTTTGACGGTGACTGGATAAAAGAAACACATAGACATGATAGAAAGCTTAATTATGGCATGTATGTAAATCAAAGCACAACCGGTGCCAGCAGTAATAAACATAATCCTGGTTTTCTACTTGCAGAAGAAGATGCAAAGGAGGAATATGGAAGAGTATATGGTTTTAATTTAATATACAGTGGCAATCATTTTGGATTTGCTGAGCTTAATAGTCACGAACTTGTACGTATCGGGATAGGGATAAACCCGCATTGCTTTGAATGGTCGCTTAATAAGGAGGAGCAGTTTGAGACTCCAGAGGCAGTCATGACATTTTCCAGTAAAGGTTTTAATAAGCTAAGTAGTAACTTTCATGATTTTATAAACAATCATATTGTAAGGGGAGAATGGAAGAATAAAGAACGTCCAGTTTTATATAATTCATGGGAAGCATGTTTTTTTAGATTTAAACAACATAAATTATTGAAGCTTGCACATATATCAAAAAAGCTTGGTATTGAGCTTTTTGTACTTGATGATGGATGGTTTGAAGGAAGGAAAAATGACAGTGCAGGTCTTGGTGATTATCAACCTGATAAGCATAAATTCCCTCATGGATTAAAACATTTTGCAAATAAAATAAGAAAGCTTGGACTTGGTTTTGGTATATGGTTTGAACCTGAGATGGTTAATGAAGAGAGCCGCCTTTACCGTATGCATCCAGAGTATTGTATATCGCTTCCAGGCAGGAATCCTACATATGGCAGAAACCAGCTGGTACTAGATTTATGTAACCCTAAGGTACGAGATTATATTGTCGAATCTGTAGGAGGGGTACTTGATGATACACAGGCTTCTTATGTAAAGTGGGACATGAATCGGCACATTAGTGAGTTTTGGTCAGACTATATAAGGCTTTCGGGAGAATTTTTTCATAGGTATATATTGGGGCTTTATGATGTGCTTGACCGTATATTTAGTAAAAGACCTCATATCTTGCTTGAAAGCTGTTCATCAGGCGGTAACCGTTTTGACCTGGGTATGCTGTGTTTTTCACCACAGATATGGGCTTCTGATAATACAGATCCTGCTGTACGAATTAATATTCAAGGAGGGCTGTCATATCTATATCCACAATCAGCAATAGGTGCACATATATCAGATGCACCACACCAGCAGACTTTACGTATGACACCATTATCTTCTAGATTTAATACAGCATGCTTTGCAAGTCTTGGTTATGAGCTTGATTTAAGGTATCTATCACATGTAGAAAAGAAGGAGATTAAGGAGCAGATTTCATTTTATAAAGCACATAGAAAAACATTTCAATATGGAAAATTTTCACGTATTGACAATGTTAAATCAAATAAAACTACATGGCTTGTTATGGAGCATGATGCTAGCACAGCATTAGCAGGTCTTTATCAATCACTTGCCGGTGTTAGTGAAGGTCCAGATAGATTAAGACTTACAGGACTTAATAAAGAATCACGCTACCAAATAATTACTAAGCCACAGAGCCTCTTTATTAAACGCTTTGGAGGCTTAGTAAAGCACATTCTTCCTGTTACACTAAACCCTGACGGCTTTCTCCTTAGAATGGCAAATAAGTTTTATAAGCTTACAGGTTGTGTTGAAGAGTATGTTTGTAATGGTGATACTCTTTATGAAGGAATTATGTTAAATAATCAATTTATGGGAAGCTATTATAACAATAAAACAAGGCTTTTGGGTGATTTTTGTGGAAATTTGTATCTAATAGAAAGGATATAATATTATGGAGCCTACATTAAATAAAAAATCAACATCAAATAAAAAATCAATATCAAAACAGCAGAATCTTAAGCAAAATCGTTTCACATTTGGACTTGGTACAATAGGAAGGGATATGGTATATTCACTTGTTAGTATGTATCTAATATTTTATCTTACTGATGTTATTAATTTACCTAAAGAAACACTTTGGTGGATTACCTTGATTATATTGCTGGCACGTATCTTTGATGCTCTTAATGATCCTGTTATGGGTGTAATTGTTGATAATACACATACACGTTTTGGAAAATATAAGCCTTGGATAACATTTGGAGTCATCATGTCATCAGTGTTCACTGTACTTTTATTTACTGACTTTAATTTATCAAATGGTGCATACATCGGTTTATTTGCAGTGATTTATTTAATGTGGGGTATCAGCTTTACTACAAATGATATTTCTTATTGGTCAATGCTTCCGACACTGAGCATAGATCAAAAAGAACGTGAAAAGATTGGTTCAATAGCTCGTATATGTGCCAATATAGGATTATTTTTTGTGGTAGCAGGTATTGTGCCGATTACAAATATGCTTGGTGATAGACTAGGAAGTCTGCAAAAGGGATATTTTGTTTTTGCAATAATAATTGTAGTAATTATGATAATAGGGCAGTGTATAACAATTTTTGGAGTCCGCGAGGCTAATCTAGTAACAGCAGAAAAGAAAAGCACTTCGATTAAGGAAATGGTACATATTATCTTTAAAAATGATCAGCTGTTATATACTGCTATTTCAATGTCACTTTTTATGATTGGCTATGTAACTACTACAAGCTTTGGCATTTATTTCTTTAAATATGCTTATGGGGATGAAAATATGTATTCTATATTTGCAGTTATCCTTGGAGTATCACAGATTACAGCATTGGTTATTTTTCCTCTATTCAGTAAAAAATATGAACGGAAAACGCTTTACAGTGCGGCTATGGTATTGATTTTTGCTGGATACATAATATTTTTCTTTTCACCGACAAATACCATGCTATTCATTGGAATTGCAGGCATACTTTTGTTTGTCGGGCAGTCCTTTGTGCAGCTGCTTATGCTGATGTTTCTAGCGGATTCGGTAGATTATGGACATTTAAAGCTTGGAAAACGCAATGATAGTGTCACATTTTCCCTGCAACCATTTATTAACAAAATGGGTGGTGCAATTTCAAGCGGTATAGTCTCTGCTGTAATCATTATATCAGGTATTAAAGACGCAGATTCTCTTGCAGATGTGACAAAAGGCGGGCTTTTGATGATGAAGATAGCAATGCTTGTTTTTCCGCTTATATGTATATTTATAAGCTTTCTAGTATATAGAGCGAAGTACAAGATTGACAGTAAAACTTATGACAATATTATATCAGAGCTTCGAAAAAAAGGCGAAATAATGTGATAAAATTATTAAGATGACGAAGTATATTACTCAAGCAGTAATAAATCGTATATTTTCCAGCTGTTAAAATCCATATATTTAAGCTTAATAAAAGCTTGATTTTAACAGCTGAAAACAACGATTTTTAACTGCCTGAGTAATAGCGACAAATGGAGGTGTTAATGTGGATAAAATAACCCTTGATAGCAAAATACGTGATATCTATGAGCATCCAATAGGTCATGATATATTGGAAAGACTATTGATGCAGATGAAGATATCAATTGATATCCCAAAAAAGCCGCTAATTAGCCGCATGAAACTAAAGCAACTAAGAGCACTGCTTGGTAAGAAGCTAGGATATGAGTTTTTTGATGTTTTAATGAACTTACTAAACTCAGAAAGAGATATTCCTGATAACAGCCTGATTGAGACTTTACCAGTATGGTGGAAGGAAGCTGTATTTTATCAGATATATCCACGCAGCTTCATGGATACAGATGGTAATGGAATTGGGGATATTGCTGGAATCACATCAAAGCTTGACTATCTAAAAGCTCTTGGTGTAGATGCTGTCTGGCTTTGTCCTATATATGATTCACCAAATGATGACAATGGTTATGATATACGTGATTACTATAGTATCCTTCCTGAATATGGTACAATGAAAGATTTTGATGAACTTCTTATTGGACTTCATGAGCGGGGTATGAAGCTCATTATGGACCTTGTTGTTAACCATACCTCTGATGAACATAAGTGGTTTATAGATGCATTAAATGATGAAAATTCGCCATATCGTGATTTTTATTTTTTCAGAAAAACTAATGATGGTAATCCACCGAATAATTGGACATCATTTTTTGGTGGTTCTGCATGGAATTATTATAAAGAACAAGATGTATGGGCTCTTCATTTATTTTCAAAAAAGCAGATGGATTTGAATTGGAAAAATCCTTCTCTTAGAAGTGCTATATATGATATGGTAAAATGGTGGCTAAGTAAAGGAGTGGATGGCTTCCGACTTGATGTAATAAATTATATATCAAAAAAGGAAAACCTTCCAGATGGGAATGAATTTATCGGATCACTCATGGGATTTATGGGAATTGAACATTATTTTTATGGACCAAAGCTTCATGAATATTTAAAAGAATTACATAAGGAAGCATTTGAGCCATATAAAGCGTTTTCTGTTGGTGAGACACCAGGAGTAGGACAGATGATGGGAAGACTCATAACAGATGAATATAGGAAGGAGCTAGATCTAATTTTTTCATTTGACCACCTTGAGACACCGGGACATACACGTTTTGATGAATACACATATGATTTAAACTACTTAAAAAAATTTTATATAAACCGACTTAATACAGATTATGGACATGGCTGGCATACATTATTTTTTGATAATCATGATAATCCTAGAATGCTGTCAAAGGTCTGTTGTGATAAAAAATACCGTAATGAGCTTGCAAAGCTTTTAGCAGTGTTAAAGCTTACTCAGCGTGGAACGCCATTCATATATCAAGGTGAGGAAATTGGAGCGGTGAATAAAAGGTTTAACTCTGTAGAAGAGCTTAGAGATGTAGAAAGCATTAATCTTTATAATGAACTTATTAAAACTAAATCTACTGATGAGGCTCTTATGAAAGTGCTTGCAGGAACACGTGACCATGCACGTACACCGATGCAGTGGGAAGATAAGCCATATGGAGGATTTACTACAACTGACCCATGGATAGGCTGTGACGGTGATGAAAAACAATATAATGCGGCAAAACAGATAGAGGATGAGGATTCTATATGGAATTTTTATAGGAAGCTGATTTTTCTCAGACAAAGCTCAAAAGCACTTTTATATGGTGAAACTAAGTATATTAACAAAGAGGAAAAGGATATATATCGTTATATAAGGTATACTAAAAATAATTATAAAGAAAGCGACAATAATTCTAACGAACATGCTGCATACTACATTGTATTAAACTTATGCCATATGACAAAAAAGCTTAAAGAAACAAAGATTAAACAACTAAAGCTTAAAGGAAGTATTGTTTTATCAAATTATAAAGATATTACTACAGGTATTCTACACCCATATGAGGTTAGAATATATAGGCTTGACTTAGATAATATTATGGAACTTTTAAACTGATTTGATTGCGGATTCTTACCTAAATAGTATATTCATGCCAGAAGATGGTTAAGTTATGCTAGAAATAATGTTTTTGGTTGATTTTGTTTATTACTGTGGTATAATGTAATAAAATTATTACTAAATATGAATGTACGCTAAAACGCACAGATGAGAGAATGTGAGACTTCGTTTCGCACTTTTGACTTAAGTGTACAAAAGAACGTACAGATGGAGAGTAGTGTGAAACTTCGTTCCGCACTTTTGATTTGAGTGTACGCTGAAGCGCACAGATGGAGGGGTAAAATGAAAATAAGTACTAAACTAATTATACCACTAATTTTAATCAACATAATATTAATAATGACAATCGTTTATTTTTCTAATAACCTGATTAACGAAAAATTTGATGATGACTATATGAGGTCATTACAAGAAGCTTCATCTGGTATGGTAGATACTATTGACCATATGAAAGGCGATGCAGAAAATGCTTGTCTTTGGTTTCAAGATTCTGCTAGAATCATTAATGCAATTAATAATGATGACAGAAAATCTATTGCAGACTTATCAGACATAGCTAAGGTCGCTTTTAATTTTGATCTTTTTATGATAATAAAAAATGATGGTATGTTATTTTATAATAGTGATGAGATTGATACATATGGAATTGATTATTCATCAGAGTTTTCTCTTTTTAATACTGCTTTAAATGGAAAAGCTTCTTCAGATATTTACATAAGGAACAATATGGTATATGTCATAGCATTATCTCCTGTTTATAATTCTGATGGTGTAGTTATGGCTGTTCTTTCAATAGGATATAATTTATCAAAGGAAAGCTTTGTTGACCATTATGGAAGTTTATTATCTCAGGAGATAACAATTTTTAACTATGATACACAGAAGATGACTACCCTTACTGATGCATCCGGAAAGCGGCTGATTGGTACTAAGCTGACTGATGAAAAAGTAATTGATGAAGTATTAACAAAACATAATAAATATTACGGCAGGACAACAATACAAGGGAATGATTATTTGTGTTTATATACACCTGTAATTAATAATGATGGAGATACTATTATCATATTCCTTGGAAAAAGCTTAGAGGTTGTAAAACAGCTTGCATCGTCTGCATCAGAACAGCTCGGTATAGTAATTGCGATTATTACAGTTATTAGTGTAATAACTATGATTGTCTTAATTTATATAATAATCAGGATACCTCTTAAAAAATTATTATCTAAGCTTAATGAAATAAGGAGTCCGGAAAGTGAGTTATGTAATCTCACAATCCGTATACCAGAACGGTCTAAAGATGAGATTGGGAATATTGGTAAACAGTTTAACGGATTAATAGGAGATATATATAAAATTGTAAAAAGTATTGATGATGTATCACGTACACTTCATTCTGCATCAGACACACTTGCGGCAACCTCTGAGGAAACTTCAGCAACAGCAATTAATATTTCAGAATCAGTAAATGTTATATCTGATGTATCAGTTAAACAATGTGAAGAAGCTGATTTAGGAGTTAGCAAAGCGTTGATGCTTTCTGATAATCTGACAGAAATATTAAATAATTCAGATATAATGAGGCATTCAGCAGATGAAGCAGAAAATATTACAAAATCAGGAATAACCTATGTGAAACTCTTAAAAGAAGCATCTAAGCAAAATAATACTGTTATAAAAGATATGTCCGATAAAGTATCTGAACTCAATAAAAAATCATTAGAAATTGGTTCAATATTAGGTGTTATTACTGGAATTGCTGAACAAATAAATTTATTGTCATTAAATGCATCCATAGAAGCGAGAAGAGCAGGAGATGCAGGACGTGGATTTGCTGTTGTAGCAAATGAGGTAGGAAAGCTTGCTTATTCATCAGAAAAATCCACAAGTGAGATTCAAAAGCTCTTGTATGATATTCAAAAAGAGATTAATAGTGTAGCTTCACTTATGGAAACAGTTTCAAAGCTTATAATTAAGCAAACAGATGCAGTAGAAAATACACAAGAATCATTTAGCAACATAGCAAATTCGGTGAATCAGATTACAAATAATATAAAATTAGTTTCAGAATCGCTTAGAAGCATAGAATCAAGTAAAACAGATATAATGAATTCAATGAATACTATTTCAAGCGGGACACAATCATCTTCGGAATCGACAATGAAGGTATCATTTTCAATTAATGAAATATCATCAGCCATTGAAGATATTGCAAAACTATCTCAAAATTTAAATGATGCTTCACAGGTTTTATATTCTAACATAAAAATTTTTGTTATAAGCTAAACGATGACTATACTGTTTTAAGTAAAATATGTTTTTTTCTTAGAGCGTGTCTAAAAACAGCTTCTGCTCCACCTAGTAAAATGTCATCTTTAAAAGCATTTTACTAGGTGGAGCAGAAGCTGTTTTTACATAAAATCAATATATAGCTGTTGTTTTAAGCTCCTTTATAACCACATATAATTTTTCGGATACTTGATTCCGAAAGACAATATTCTTCTTGAAGTTCAAATATAGTGCTGCCATTTTTATATTTTTCAGTAATTCTAATATTCCTATTTTTAACAGTATCTCTAGTTCCGCTTACTGCTCCCCAAGACGCTTTATTTTCATCACATTTAGGAATGTATATTAACTCGCCTTCCAAATATTTCTGCACTTCTAATAATAAATCAGGAGGAAGAACCTCCCTTCCGTTCTTGTACATGTAAAACAAAAACCTCCTTAAATATGCAATTTTTGTACTTTGAATCTGAGATTCTCATTTTTGTACCTCCTTTTCAGATTATTTTATGTTTTATCAATCACAAATACGCCCTATTAACATAGGACGTATTTGATATCAGCTCTTTTTAGGTTAGAGCAAAAACCACCCTTTATTAATCAATTTATACCAGCTCCTTCCAGGGTGATACTTGCCAACCACATATGTGATTAACTGTAATTATATTATAAACCAAGAAATATAATGTTACAATAGAAAGATTAATTATAATTAATTATTACATTATTACTGACCCGCATTGACATTTTATTGCAGATTATTTATAGTATAAGCAGATATAGCCTCTGGCGGATTGCAGTTTTAGAAAGCTATAAAAAGTAATAGATAAAATAAAAAGACATTAATAAAGTACGGATGAAGGTGGGTATATGTCGTTAGAGAGAGAACTGGGTGAACAATTTAGAGTAAAGTTAAAAAAGCCAAAGAATTATAAGGTGCTAATGTATAATGATGATTTTACACCTATGGATTTTGTTGTTGATGTGTTAATTGAAATATTTAATAAATCGGAGGAAGAAGCAGTTGCCATTATGTATGCAGTACATCACAGTGATTATGCTGTTGTAGGTATATATACCTATGATATTGCTCATACAAAAGTTGCTACGGCTGTAAAAAAAGCCAGAGAAGAAGGATATCCTCTCCGGGTAAAAGCAGAGGAGGCATAAATTATGAAGGTAACGTATGAAGTAAATGAAGTGATTAATAATACCGTAAAATATGCAATGACACAGAAGCATGCATATATAACACCAGAGCATCTTTTGTATACAATAACATTTTCCGGTGCTTTTCAATCAGCTTTTGTAAGATGTGGAGGAAATATAGAGGATCTACAGAAGAATCTGATATTATTCTTTAAAGAAAACATTGAGATGAGCAGAAGCGGTGATTCTAAGGTTACTATCAGCTTTGAAAATATTTTTACAGAAGCTGGAAATAAAGCGGCAAACAGTGGAAAGCAGGCAATTGAGCTTTCGCATATTTTAAAAAGCATACTTGAGCAAGCAGAAAGCTATGCGGCATATTATATTTCAATGCAGAATGTAGATAGCGCTGAACTTATAAGTGAATTCATTAGTGGTATAAGTGAAGAAGTCTTAAAACTTGAACAGCGAGAAGAGGATGAAGAGCAATATCAAGAACCTAGACCAAATGAGGCGTATAAAAAATATACAGAGTGTCTTAATGACACTGTTCATATGATGAATCCATTAATAGGTAGAGAAAAGGAATTAGAGCGTACTATCCAGATATTATGCAGGAAGGATAAAAATAATCCGCTTCATATAGGAGAACCAGGGGTTGGCAAAACAGCAATTACATATGGACTTGCAAAGCTTCTTAATAATGCATCAAAAGAAAATCAAGGTTATATTATACCTGATATATTAAAAGGTGCTAAAATATTTTCTATTGACCTTGGAGCTATGCTGGCTGGTACAGGTTTTAGAGGTGATTTTGAAAAACGTTTTAAAGAAGTAATGGAAAGCATAACAACTGAAGAAAAACCTATCATATATATTGATGAGATTCACAATATTGTAGGAGCAGGAGCAGTAAGCGGAGGAAGCTTTGATGTAGCAAACCTGCTTAAGCCATATCTTTTAGAAGGTAATATAAGGTTCATTGGAGCTACTACACATGAAGAATATAAAAAGCATTTTTCAAAAAATAAAAGTTTAGTCAGACGTTTTCAAAATGTTGATATTAAAGAACCTAGTAAAGAAGAAGCCATAAAGATACTTTTAGGCCTTAAGAAGCATTATGAAGCATATCATGGAGTTAAATATTCAAAGGGAGTAATAGAGTATGCAGTAGAGCAAAGTTCAAAATATATAACTGAAAGATTTTTACCTGATAAAGCAATTGACTTGCTTGATGAAGCAGGTGCCTATAGAAAGCTGAATCCGCAGGACCAAAAAATTCAAACAGTTACAAGAGATTTAATTGATGGTGTGGTATCAAATATATGTAATGTACCGAAACAGATTGTTGAAAAGGATGAAGCTAAAAAACTAAAATATTTAAAACATAATATATCAAACATGGTTTATGGTCAAGAGTTAGCTGTTGATCAAGTAACTAATGCAGTAAAATTTTCAAGAGCAGGTCTGCTTGAAGATGGAAGGCCACTTGCTAGTCTATTATTTGTTGGACCAACAGGTGTTGGAAAAACTGAGCTTGCCAAAGTGCTTGCAAAGGAGCTTTCAATATCCTTCATCCGTTTTGATATGAGTGAGTACTCTGAGAAGCATTCAGTAACAAAACTTATTGGTTCACCAGCAGGTTATGTTGGTTATGAAGAAGGAGGATTATTAACTGAGGAAATAAGAAAGAAGCCTCATGCAGTCCTTCTGCTTGATGAAATCGAAAAAGCACATCAAGATATATATAACATTCTTCTACAAATCATGGATTATGCCACTTTAACAGATAACCAAGGAAGAAAAGCTGATTTTAGGAATGTCATCGTCATAATGACCTCTAATGCTGGTGCAGATAAAATAGGAAAAGAATTAATAGGATTTTCAAAGCAAGAGAGAAGTTCTGATGTAATTATGGAAGAGGTTAAGAGGATATTTTCTCCTGAGTTTCGTAACAGACTCAGTCGTATTGTAGTATTTAATCAGATGACGCTTGAAATGGCTTTTTTAGTAGCAAAGAAGAAACTTAATGAACTTTCTATGCAATTAGTTGAAAAGAAAGTGTTATTTGAAACAGATGAGGAAGTAATAAAATATGTTGCAGAATCAGGCTTAAGTAAAGAATATGGAGCAAGAGAGATAACAAGACTTATAGATAATAGGATTAAACCTCTGCTAGTTGATGAATTATTATTTGGGAAGCTTAAAAATGGTGGAGAGATTAAGCTTAAGATTATTAATGGAGAATTTAAAATTGATGTACATTCAAAAACAAGCAAAAAGTGATAGTATTATACATAGAAATAAGCTATAATTAAAGATATATAGTAGAAGGTATCAGAAAATAATCGAAGGAATTAGAAGATAAGCAATAGTATATCCTCCTCATTATATGTAGAGGATATATATTGCTTTTTCTATTATTGATTAAAATAATTAATTTAGGTTATACTTTAAATGAGTACATAATAAGAAAAATAAAGAGAATAAATTAATATATAATTACTATTATAATGCATTAATATAATATATATAGTATTTATTGTTAAACTATACAAAATCAAAACTTTATATTATATGAAAAATTAACGAAAATTTAATTTTATAACAAAAACATTAGAAATAAAACATTTTTTATGATAATATATAAGTAAGCAGATAAAAGCTTATTATTAAATATAAATGATAGGAGGTGAGAAAATGTTTAAAATAGGTGAGTATATTGTGTATGGAACTGCAGGCGTATGTGAAATCATGGATATTACCACAATTGACTTAGACGGCGTGTCCAGTGATAAATTGTACTATATTCTAAGTCCGATTTTTAAAAACGGAAGCAAGATATTTACGCCTGTTGACAACAAAAGGACTCCTATGAGAAGAATACTTAATCAAATTGAAGCTTCAGCATTAATTGATGAAATTCCCAATATTAAGGAACTGTGGGTAGGAAGTGATAAACAACGAGAAGAACAATATAAGCAGGCAATTAGAAGCTGTGAATGTACCGAGTGGATACGGATAATAAAAGCATTATATCAACGTGGAAAAGAACGTGTAGCTCAAGGTAAAAAAATTACAGCTACTGATGAAAGATATCTAAGGCTTGCACAGGATAATCTATTTTCGGAATTATCAATTCCTCTTGAAATTACAAAAGAGCAAGTAAACGATTATATACATTCAAAATTAGCACCAGCTGTTGAATAATAAAATTAAGTATCTTTTTATTCTTGAATTTTAATAATTGATAATATAAAGAACAATATATACCAAAACCTAAGGTTGGCTTAGTAGTGGATATATATTGTTTTTTATATTTTATAAGTAAATATACCGCATAAGGCATGAAATTTACAGTATATATATCATTAAATCATAATCTCGTATCAAAAATCCATTTATGTTAATTCTTGCTCTTTTTTGTACATTCATAAATTTATTTTATATAAACTTAATATAAATCATATTTTCCTAAAATATTTTTTTATTTAGTGCAATAAAATGCAAAAAAACACAATCTGATTTCATGACTTTTTTGATAAAAGTATATAAAATATACATAAAGAAAAGGAAATCACATTACGATATTAGCATATTTGCATAATTTCTTTTCTAATAATAAAGAGAGGAATATAAATATGAATAAACCAATTTCTACTGTTAAAACAGCTCCAAAAAAACAAAAACATAATCAAAGAAAAAAGACATTATTATTGATATCGATGGTACTTCCTGGAGCGGTATGGCTCTTATTGCTTAGATATCTGCCTATGTTTGGTATTGTTATAGCTTTTAAGGATTATAAAGTATATCCTAAGAGTCCTTCGTTAATCAACAATATCATTCATAGTGACTGGGCAGGATTAAAGAAGTTTAAGTTCTTGTTTGCATCAACAGATTCATGGAAGATGATAAGGAATACCATCGGTTATAATGCATTATGGATAGTGCTTGGATTAGTGATATCTGTTGCTTTTGCAATAATGTTAAATGAAATTACTAATAAATTTACAGCAAAGACATATCAGACATTAATGTTCTTTCCATATTTCATGAGCTGGGTTGTTGCAGCTTTCTTTGTATATGCCTTCCTTGATCCAACAAAAGGTTTAATTGCAAATATGCAGAAAGATATAGGAATGGAGGTTACGAATTGGTATTCAGATCCGAAACCTTGGCCTTTCATACTTACAATCTGTTATCTATGGAAAAATATTGGATATTCTACAATATTATATCTGGCAACTATAACAGGTATAGATACTTCTCAATATGAAGCCGCAAGTATTGATGGAGCAACTAAATGGCAGCAGATATGGTATGTAACTATTCCGCATATAAAGCCTATGATAATTATATTATTTATCATGAATGTAGGTAAGATATTTAATGCTGATTTTGGATTATTTTTCAGCGTGCCTATGAACAGCGGCGGGGGACCTTTATCATCAACAACATTGGTTATTGACACTTACGTATATAGAACGCTTATTGTTACCGGTGACCAAGCAATGAGTAGTGCGGCTGGACTTTTACAAAATGTGGTAGGGTTTATCTGCATTATGCTGGCGAATACCATAGTCAAAAAAATTGATGAAGAAAGTAGCTTGTTCTAGAGAGGAGAGAAGGTAATGAATAAAAAAGCTGACAAAGGCATTATTAATGTAAAAGGTCAGAAAGAAGGAAGAACAGTCTCGGGAAAACGGCTGAATTCAGTAAGTCTATCCAGTCATGATAACAATAAACGTTATATTAATGTTGTTCTGTCTTTTATGTATAATACCGTTCGTATTTGTAATTATTATATCATTTACATCAGAAGAAAGTATTAAGAATATTGGATTTTCATTTACTCCTGCATCATGGTCGCTTCAAGCATATAAATATGTAGTAGATATCGGACAACAGTTATGGAGGTCATATTTTAACAGTTTCTTCATAACCATAATTGGAACAATAGTAAGTGTGTTCGTATGTGTTCTATATTCCTATGCATTATTTAGAAAAGATTTTAAATATAGAAAGTTTTTTACATTCTTCTGTTTCTTCACAATGTTGTTTGGAGGAGGCTTAGCTCCTACATATATGGTTACAAAAAATATATTAGGACTGTCAGACAGCTATGCGGCAATTATTATACCTATGCTTTTGAATCCTTTCAACATTATTGTAATGCGGACCTTTTTTCAAAGCTCAGTTCCTACAGAGCTTATAGAATCTGCTTCAATAGACGGAAGCGGCGAATATACAACATTATTTAAGATTATAGTTCCGATTTCTAGACCTGGAATTGCGACAGTAAGCCTTCTTACTGCATTAGCTTATTGGAATGAATGGTTCATCCCAATGTTATATGTAAGAGAACCAAAATACGTACCTCTTCAGTACATGCTGGTAAAAATGCAGAGAGAAATAGATTTCCTTGTATTAAACAGTTCTATGATAGGTGCTGAAGCTATTAAAATAGCTGGTCAGTTGCCTAAGGAGAGCTTACGTATGGCACTGGTTGTTCTAATAGTAATCCCAATTGCGTTTGCATATCCGTTTTTCCAGAGATTCATTATTTCAGGCTTAACGGTAGGTTCTGTTAAAGGATAAGTCCGGTCAGGTAATCTGACCGCTTATAATAAATTAATAATAATTAATTAAGGAGGACTAGTTATGAAAAAAATTAAGAAATCGCTGGCACTAATATTATCATTAATATTGATAGTATCAATGACTGCCTGCGGAAAGAAAGAGAAGGAAAATAGTAATTTAAATGACAGTACAGGTACAAGTACAGGTACTGACAAAGCTACACCAGCACCAACTAAAGGTTCTGATACAGATAATCAAGCAGATGCATCTGATATAGATATTTCAGAGCATGTAACTCTTACATGGTATCTGCATGGTAGTGATGTAACAGATGACAAGGCAGTGCTTGAAAAAGTAAATGAATATTTAAAAGAAAAGTTGAATGTTACTCTTAAACCTATCTGGGGTACTTGGGCAGATTTTGATGATAATGTAGTTTTATCAATAAATGGTGGAGATAATGTAGATATTTATTTCACCTGCTCATGGAGTGCAAATGAATATAATTTGTATGCTAAGAAAGGTTATTTTGAAAGATTAGATGATCCTTCTAACAATTTAATTGAAAAATATGCAAAAGAATTATGGAACGCCATTCCAGAAGTTTTACATAATGGTGCAACTATTGAAGGACGTTCAGGCAAAGGAGTTTATGGAATTCCTGGTTATAAGGATATAGCACTTCAAAACTGCTGGGATGTGAATGTAACAATGTTAGAAAAATATGGTTATACAATTGATGATATTATTAATTCTAACTATTATGAATTTGATGACATTTTAAAGGTAGTTAAAGAAGGAGAAGAAGCAAACGGCGGTACTTTTTATCCATTATTAATTGAAGGTGCTGTTTTAGAAAGAATGGTAAACGATACTATAATTGTAACAGGTGATGCAACTCCTAATCTTTTATCCTACTATCTGAATCCAGATGATGTATCACAAGTTGGTGCTTATGGAAATACAATATTTAATAAGTTTGCTACACCAGAATATGAAAGATTTGTAAAAACAACACGTGAATATTTCTTAGCAGGATATATTGATCCAGCTATGGGTATCGCAGGACAAGCAAACAGTGTACGTTCTGAAAAGTTGAATGCGACTGAATATCTGATTTGTACACAAAGCTATTCATTAGGCTATGAAGTTCAGGTTTCTGCAAGTCGTAATATTGAAGTGGCTATGGTTCCTACTACTGAAGCCTATACTGATACAACAACATCTCAAGGTGCATTAATGGCAGTATCCTCAAGTTCAAAAAATAAAGAAAGAGCAGTTATGTTCCTTAACTTATTAAACACTGACCCTTATTTATTCACACTTCTTGAATATGGTATTGAAGGACTTCATTATGAGATGGTTAATGGTGGTGAAGTTAGATTCTTAGATAAACGCAGCGATTATAAACCATGGACTAACGGAATGGGTAATGTTACACAGCTTCCTCCACTTGAAGGACAAGGCTTAAACTTCCAGGAAGAGTTCAAAGCATATTATGGTAATGCATCAAAGATTCCTGTGTTAGGATGGACTCTAAAT
>JALQSN010000470.1:0-39879 GCA_023690525.1 Holotrichia oblita | reverse complement strand
TTTTCTGACTTATTAAAAAAATATATAGAGCAAGGATATATTACCAATGTTTCTGTCGCGAATGATAGAGTACTAAAAATAACTATTTCCGGAACCAATCAACTTTATCAAAAAACTCAATATGAACTCTATTATTTGATAATCGGTCGCCAAGCAAATATTATTCTTTGTAAAGATAATTACATTGTAGAATCTTTAAATAAAGTAATTGCCACCAGCGTCTTCAATATTGGCGCTATCTTTTCCTTCACAGAACATAATCCATCAATTGCTGAGATCATTCACCAGCGCACTTCCCTTTCAAATATCGTCAAACGCGCATTAACAACTTCAACAGAAGAGGCAATCATAAATGTTATTGAAAACGCCTCTAAATTTAATATAGATGAACATAACGATTTTCATATTCTTCCGCTTACAAATGCCCAATCAGTAAATTTTCTTAACGGCTTACCGAGTCACTTTATGCATTCAAAGAAAAAGATCGATAACAGCTTCTCATTCATTTATAAATTAATCTCCTCAGCAGAGGCCAAAAAAAGTGCCTTGGAATTAGAACTACATAATAATCAAGAGTTAACTAAATATAAGGATATCGGCAATGCTATTTATAAAAGCGGTCTTCCATTAAATAATTTTGCTGATTCAATAAGTGATGAGGAAAATACCTATCAATTAAATTCAGCAATCACATTAAAGGAAAATGCCGAATTATCTTTTAAAAAATATAATAAATACAAAGCTGGTGAAAAAAAATTAACTGGCATGATTGAAGAAGCAGAAAAACAATTAATAAAACTAAAAGAACAATTATGGCAATTAGAGAGTTGCGACGGTGATGAAGCAAAGGAATTACTTAAGTCTTTCGGCTATAAAGTTAAAAGCAAGAAGAATATAAAGCCAATAGCACCTTTTAATACTTTCATAATTGATAAAACTATTATTCGCGTCGGCAAGAATAAAAAAGGAAACAATCTATTGACGTTTAAGAAAGCTGGGAAAAAAGATCATTTTTTTCATATCGCTAACGGCTCTGGAAGCCATGTCGTCGTCTCAGGAGAAATAAATAATGAGATAATCAAAGTCGCTGCCGAGATTGCCGCTTATTATTCATCATATCGCTTAGAGCGCATGGTCAGCGTATATTATTGTCGTATCCAAGATGTAAAAAAAGGACAACAGGCTGGTGAAGTCAACTTATTAAATTATCAAACAATTTCAATAACACCTAACAGCCATGATGACATAAAAAAAACGACCGAAGTCGTTTAATTTTCTTTATGCTTTTGACCTTTATAACTTCCACATTCGGAACATATCCGATGTGGCTTGATAGAAGCCCCACAATTAGGACAGGAGGTTAAAGTAGAAGCACTAAGACTTTGATGCGACCTACGCATCCTTTTTTGTGTTTTTCCGGTTCTTCGAAATGGTACTGCCATATTTCCTCCTCAAATTATTATTAATTATAGAATAAATAACATGCTGCTGTCAACTGTTTTATTTTTTTTATTTTAACTATTGAGTCTTTTGTTAATTTTACATAATAAAAAAATCCGATTTAACTCGGATTCTTTGACTTAATTATCCAATCTTGTTTAAAACGATAAAATCTTCTATCGCTTTTCCATCAATTGTAACCGTTCCATCATCTAAGACTTCAACAGCGTAAATATTGGTATCTACAAGATATCCCGCTGGCGCTTCAATTTGTTTTAAAGTATAGACTCCTTTTAACAAGTGGCTAAATTTTGTAAAACCATCAGTACCAGATGTTGCGGTACTAACTAATACTCCATTTTTTCTAAGTTCATACTTAGCACCAGTCAGAGGTAGACCAGTATCTTCATCTACAGTGAGAAATGCGAAAGATGTATACTCTTGTTCATCAATAAATTCGTATGCGTCTTCCATCTTAAATTGTAATAGCATTTCCATTTTAATTGCATTTCGTAATGTTCTTTCCACACTTTTATTGACTTCCAAGACATCACAGATTGTAATATCTCCTGGATCTCTATTATCTAACGTACCTAGGACATATTGGATCTTTTCACCTTCGGCGTTAAGAATATGTGCCAAGGCAAGCTCTTCAAGACCAACTGAGGCAATAAGAATATTAAGGGCATATTCTCGATCGATATGGATATCAGGCATATTTGGCATCGACATATTATCACCTCCTACATTGATTTTCTACACCTAGCTTATTCTAATATTAAAAAAATGTATAGACGAAACAATTATAGTGTGATTCATTTATCTACATTATAATAAAAAGTGTTAAAAAGGCGATGCTTGCCACCAAAGGAACAATTAGTAAACCATATTTCATAAATTTAGCAAATGAGAGATTTACTCCTTCTTTTTTCAAGATACTCATCCACATGATTCCCGCCAAAGCACCAATAGGAGTTAAATAAGCGCCAATATTAGAGCCGATAATCACGGCATAAACAGATGACTCTGATGCGTTTTGCAATACTTTAATTGCCGCTAAGCTCATCGGAATATTATTTATTAGATTATCGGCTAAGATTGACAATGATCCATAAAGATAAATTGATGTCAATTGAGAGTTACTACTTAATCGCAGTAGTTCTTTACTAATAGACTCCATTATTCCATGTTTGTTTAATGTTAATACTATGACAAACATCGATAAAATAAAAGGAGTTAAATTCCAAGGAGCTCTTTTTAAAGAGTTTAATAGAATTTGTCTATTCATTATCAGCAGTATAGTTAAAATACTGCACGCTATAATTAAGCAGATTAACCACATCTGCACATCAATAAAACCTGATAATGCCAATAAAATAGTGCAAGTCGCTAAATGGAGTAATGCAATAAACATTATTGGCTTATTCATCTTCACTTCTTGTTCAACAACAATCTGCATTTTAGATTTTAAATCCTTACGGAAAATAAAAAGCAAGACGCCCAGGGCTAATAAGCCGGAAGCAAAAGTGGGTACGGCCATCACTTTAAAATAATCTAAAAAAGCAATATCGTAGGTTAGTGAAAGAAAGATATTAGTCGGATTACCAATAATTAACATTGTACTCCAAGTATTTGCCGCAACAAATTCAGCAACAAGATATGGAATTGGATTTATCTTCGTCTCTTTGGCAAAGACACATATAAATGGAGTAAAAGTTAAGATGATAATATCATTTGATGTAAAAACAGTAAGTATCGCTACTAAAAAATATAAGATTAAAAATAATCTTAACTGACTTCCGCCAGCATTCTTCGCCGCCTTAATTGCTAACATCTGAAAAAATCCGACTTCATCTAACACGATAGAAATAATTGTAACAGAGATAAATAAGATAAGTATTTGAACAGGATTCACTACTTCATTTTTAGTTAAATCAAAAATTTCCTTAATTCCAATTTGCTGGAATATTATTAATAATAAGGCGCCTAATAGCGCAATAAACCAAAATGAAGAAATTTGGAACTTGTTTATTTTTAAAATAGGATATTTAATTATACAAAAAATTAAAGAGACAATTGTAACGATTGCTATAATCGCCGTTATCACAATAATACCTCCCAATTTAATACTCATTGTACAACAAAAAATATAAGAGAACAACAAGCCAGTATAAATTATTCATCGCTATATATTGTCGCTTTTTCAACATATAGTGCTTTTTTTGAAAAAATTTGCTAGAATTAAGAAAGGAGATTTTTAATATGCTAGAAGCGATGATCATTATTTCAATAATCAGTGTTATTTCGTTGTTTCCGTTACGAGGCAAAAGTTTAGATCAACTAAACCAAAAACAATTACAAAAAATTGACAGTCACCTAAACCGCTATAATAATAGCAAAAAAGGAAGAGTCAACCCTAAAACACGAGAAGAAATTTTACTGATGCTTCAAAAGCAAGCAATAACCTTTCTAATTCTCTTACTGGCCTTGATACCACTCTATATTTTAATTTTAGTTTTGGTATATCCAGCTCTTTTAGCCTAATAAATTAACTTTCTGTCAAATGAAAATAGAAAGTCATATTTATTATTTTAGTGGTACTGGCAACTCTTTATTCACCGCTAAAGAATTAGCAGATAAATTAGGACAAGCCAAAGTTTTTAACATTGCCACAGTCACTAATAGTAACATCATTTCTGCAACAAGAATTATTTTTATCTATCCGGTGTATGGCTACGGTATGCCTTTAATGATGCGTGATTTTATAAAGAAACACAAAATCGAATGCTCTTATTGCGCGGCACTTTGTACCTATGGTACCAGTCCCGGTGGTGCTCTAAAAGAAATTAAAAAGATATTAAAAAAGAAGAAAATTAAATTGAATTATGCGCAAGGAATTCCTTGTGTGGAAAATTTCATTCCAATCTTTGGAGCACCGAAGACTAGTAAAAAAGAAAAAAGATTAAATCTGCAAAATCAAGCAATAGAAATCGCCGCTGAAAATATAAATAATCAAGAAATTATAAAGATTGGTGGTTTCCATCCTGCATCAATGCTAATTGCCTTACTCTACAGAGTTACTAGACCGATCTTAAAGCGCTTATATCGAGTCAATAAAAGTTGCACAGGATGCCAAATATGCTACAAAGTTTGTCCGGCAAAAGCTATATCAATGAAAAACGGACGACCAAAATTTAAAAACAATTGTCAATTATGTCAAAGTTGTCTTAACTTCTGTCCTTCCAATGCTATTAATTTTTTACGACTTCGCTCCGGTACTCCACGATACCATCATCCAGATATAAACGTTCGACAAATGATAAATTCCGAAGAAAACATCGAAGAAAAAGCGGATTAGATTGTTAATAAGCAAAACTCATCAACTACGAGATATAATATAAAACTAAAATTCAACTTTTTTTTGAAAGACTCAAAGAACCGTTGACTTTTAAATATTACATTGATAAAGTGATTATTAATAGGAGACTAGAAAGCAATGAAGAAAAACATAATTAGTGCTCAAAGCTATCGCTATCTATTCTATGTTTTCCTTATATTATCTTTATGTTTAAGTCTACTACTTTCCATTCCTCTAATATTTGATTTCAAAATTGATTTAATGATTGCTGCTATAGTCTCTGTAGCATTAACATTATTATTAAGTCCAGTATTTTATCGAATGTTTTTCAAGTGGGGTTTTATAGTATTTCCTGATCGTGTGATTCATACAAAAGTCCTAGGTAAGCGAAAAGAATATCTTTATTCTAATTATACTATTATTGGAAGTGATAAATATGTTGGAATTTATGATGGACAATTCAAGATTGTCGCCAGAATTTCTTTCATTTTGGATAATTATGAATACCTGGAAAAATGTTATAAAAAGTGGATAATAAAAAATAAGATCACTCGTGAATGCGATATTATTAAATATAATTCCTATGCACGTGGCTTTGGTCTTTTTTTTATCTTCATTGGTTTAGTTATATACTTATTATTTTTAATCGCTTTCTTAATAGATCCCAATGAGATAATTAACCAAAGTATTCAAGAAGATATTTTTGGATATTTTTTCATGCTGCTTGGCGGATTATCTATTGTAGTAGGAATGATATTAATGCTTTGGTATATGAATTGGGGCGTTAAAATTGCAACTGGAAAATTTATCTATATAAATTGGCGCAGAAAGAAAACAATTTACGAATTAGAAGATTTAAAGAAAGATTCTACATCGAAAAGAATTATTGTCTATCATAGAAACAAGAAAGTTGGCCAATTTTTCATTCATTTAACTGACGGTTATTGGATTTTAGATGAAATCGAATATATAGATTTTAATGAAAAATAGATGTGGAAACGAATATACTGAAAAAATATATTATAAAAACACGCATTAAATTTAAAAACTTTATACTCTTTGAATCAAAGTCGTATTCGCTTTTTTTAATTAATCATATTTTTATTCTGATGGAATCAGTGTATGAATCTTCTACCAAAATGCTAGCACAAGCAATAACTTCGCAACTATTTTAATATCGACTTCAGAACCATAATAGCGAAAGGTCACCAGTAAAGTTTGGTCATTATCAAAATAGTGGTATTAATTAAATAGAACTGTTTATTGAAAAAACGACTTTCGCAAAGAAAGTCGAAGAAGTTTTTTGGTGGAGATGGGCAATACTCGAAATCGCCTTCCACATTAAGCTCATCAGTTAGTACTACAGATTAGATTATTTTAGTATTTTCTAATCCGGTGCAAATAATCAAAGCCCGAATTAGTGAGCCAGATGTGCATGAAGCAGAGATGGCGCAACTGCTACAAGCTTCATTCAGTATGGCACTAGAAAGGAAAGAACGAAGAATTCCCTTTTTCGCGTCGCCGCACTCTATGAGTTAATTAGTTTAAAAACTAAGCAGCGAAGGCAAATTGATTATTGCCGAGTAATTTGTTTGTGACCAATAACGAGGTCAACCGTCTGCACTAAATGACCGGCCGAACATGTCGATACCTTTCATCCCCGTGCTTATATTATACTCATTATAAAATCAAATTCAACAATTGGAAAAAATAACTATTTATAATTCGAAAATAAATTAGTGCTTTGCACCTAAATTTGCCCGAATTTCCTTACTGACACTTTTTTCCTTTTCACTAAGGCGCTTGTCCTGCTTTTTCTTGCCCTTGGCTATTGCAAATTCAATTTTAGCCATTCCGTCCTTACGATATAATTTTGTCGGAATCAATGTCACTTGTTGCTTTTTTACAATTTCGTTGATACGCATTATTTCTTTTTTATGTAATAGGAGTTTCCTTGTTCGAACTTCCTCATGGTTAAAGATATTACCAAATTGATATTTTGCTATATGCATATTAAGTACATAAGCCTCATTATCCTTAATAATAACGTAACTATCGGCAATGCTTGTATGATGAAAACAGACGGATTTAATTTCTGTTCCAGTAAGAACAATTCCCGCTTCGTAGCGCTCGCCAAGCTGATAATCAAAGTGAGCTTTCCGATTTTCTGCAATTATTTGAATTTTAGCCATACTCTATTGTAAAAACTTAATGAAGGAAAAGTCAACAGCTCCTTTTATTATATCTACTTCCCCAACCGCAATTTTGACTTTCTTTCCGATAGAAAAGACTTGTTTACTACGTTCTCCGACAGCGCACATCCGATTCTCATCAAAATAATAATAGTCTTCTAATTGTCCATATCGGATCAACCCTTGACATGTATTTTCCAATTCAACGAAAACTCCAAAAGATGTCACTCCTGAAATTCGTCCGTCAAATTCCTGTCCAATAAAACGTTCTAAATACTTTGCTTTGGCTATATCTTCAATCTTGCGTTCCGCACTAATAGCCTTACGCTCTGCATCCGAACAACTGACAGCGATAGCATCAAGCATCATTAATTGTTGCTGATAGTGAGCTCTTTTATTAGTAAATAGGTATTCTTTTAACAAGCGATGGACGATTAAATCTGGATAGCGTCTTATTGGCGAAGTAAAGTGGGTGTAGCATTCGCTAGCTAGACCAAAATGCCCGATGTTTTTAATATCATATTTAGCCTTAGCCAAGGATCTTAAGACAACAGTGTTGATTACCATTTCTTCTTCCTTGCCTTTATAAAACCGCAACAATTTTTGCAACTCAAAGTTATCAATCTTATTTATACGATAACGCAAAGCGCGTAGCAGTGCTTTTAGCGACATGCTCTTTTCTTTACTAGGCAGATCATGTACGCGATAAATAAACGGCATTCCCTGCTGGTAAATATGAGTGGCGACAATCTCATTAGCTAAAATCATTAATTCCTCAATTACCTTTTCAGCATCATCTTGAAATCTTCTTTCGATACTGGCAATATTTCCATCATGATCTGTTTTTATCTTTGACTCTGGACTAACTAAGTCAAGCGAACCGCGATTAGTACGCCGTCTGGATAAAATGACAAATAGCTGATGCGCTGCCTTCAGTGAAGTTGACAGTAACGGATCAAACTGGTGTTCATTATGAAAAAAGCGATTCACTGCTTCGTAAGTCAAACGATATTTTGAATTAATGACTGCCTGTTCAATTTGATAATTCATCACGACACCGCGCGAGTCTAAATCAACAATCAGCGCCATAGTCAGTCGATCAACTCCCGCATGCAAAGAACAAAGACCATTGCTCAATGAAGTTGGCAGCATTGGAACCACCTTATCTAATAAGTAGAGTGAAGTTCCACGTGCACTTGCTTCACGATCAATCGGTGAGCCGCGGCGAACATAATGTGAGACGTCAGCAATAGCAATAATGACTCTATATCCGCCATTGAACGCTACTACGCTTATAGCATCATCCAAGTCTTTAGCGTCAGCTCCATCAATTGTGTAAATAAGCTCTTGGCGTAAATCAAGACGACCCACAATATCCTTGACATCAATCTCTTCTGGAAATGTCGATGATTGTTCAATGACGTCCTCATTAAATTCGAAACGGATTTGTTCATCAATAAGAACATTTAATATGTCAGTGCTTAATTGATGATCTTTCAGCCGTCTTACTATTTGACATTCTTGAGCGTTGATGTAACTTACTTCAACTTGCTCTCCAGCTTCTAATGTTTCATCAAAATGGAATTTAAACTTCTCTCCAATAGCGGGATTGTTTGGCGTCACTGATATTCCTTCATCATTTACCGTGGCGACAAAAGTAGTCAATTGACGCTTGACAATCTTAATAATTTTCTTTTCATTACGACCGGATAAGACGACAATATCTTTATATAAAAGATTAAGCCTCGTCGAAGCCGAGACCAAATGTGTCTTACCTTCACAACTAACAACATACTTACCATTTTTCTTAGCAATTACTGTCGCCAGTTCTATTACGTCTCGAGGATAATAAAATCCATCAAGTTCGATTACTAGCAATTCATCTTGGAGTTGCTTTAATAAGTCATTAAAAAAAAGATACTCCTCCGATGTAACATGCAACTTCTTGGCCATCTGATTAATATTCGTCCGGCGGTAAGATGTTGAATTTAAGTAAGAAAGGATAATATCTTTATTTATTTTCATTTAACTATATAAGATGGATGGCAATAACGATGGCAAAAAACAACATCCCGACAATCAAAGTTATCTGAGAAGCACGCTTTTCTGCTCCGCGTTCTTTAATATTAGTAAAAAGACGCATATTACCACCAGTAATCGCTCCCGAGGCCCCTTCAGCCTTTCCGCCTTGCAATAAAATGAATATAATCATCACTGCGGATAGTAGCAATAAGACAATATCTAGAAACTGTTCCATGACGTACCTCCAAATCAACTTTTAAAAGTTTACCATAATCTATCGCTAATATCAATATTTTTTCCAAAATAAACTTATCTAATCAAAAAAATCGCAACCATTCAGCGCAATTTTCTTTTTAATAGATATTATTACTCGATTTTGATTTCTAAAAAATCATACTACTCTAACTATTTATCTTAATATTTTAAAGAAATTTTATATTATCATCTGTAACCTGAAATTGAAGATAAACATATGCACTTACTTCAGAGACTTTTGTCACTGGATGATACAAATCAATGGCGATGATATATTGACTGCGCTCCATTAAAAATAGACTTATCGGTAGTCTAGCTATAAAATGTTGATTGAAAATAATTTGAGAAGAAATAAAATCGACCGTATATTCATCATCATAAAAGTTATCGAAATTTAATAGCGTCAATATATTATTTAAATCGTCATCCAGTAAAGTTATCGAAAACTCCAGTTCCTCCAATTCCTCTATAGAGAAAATATAATGACCAGCCCAACTATTAAGACTCCAAATAAGTAGTACGCCTCTCCCATGTCCAAAAGAAATGTCAATATCAACATATTCACTATCTAACGGAACATATTTATTAACTTCATATTGAATATAGCAATCTGCGTGCAATGATGACAGATGACGTCCTTGCCCTATTGTTACATTGCCATTTCTTCTAATAAGCGTATTTGACTCAGTGGCGGAGCTTGAAGAATCAGCAGAAGAGTCGGTAGAAAAATTAACAGAAGTATTTAAAGACAATGAATTAAAAGAGGTGGAAAGTAAAGGAATATCGCATCCAAAAAGAAATAAAGCGCAAATTAGAAATATTAAGTATTTTCGCGTTTTTATCATGCTTCCCCTTACAATATATGATATGTTTATCAATTGATTATTTTAATCATCAGTTTTTCTTCAAAAAAATCGCAACGGTTAGGCTGCGATTTAATTTTTATTAGGCGTTTTTTGCCATGTCTTCAGCGGATATTCCTTCGTCAAGGAAGCGTTCGACTCTTGCGACTACTTCGTTATCACCGACAACGATAATAAAGTCACCGACATAAAGCATAGCATCCGGACCTGGCGAGACAGTAATCGCATCATCGTGAACAATGGCCACGATAGTAGCACCGGTAGACTTCCAAAACATTAATTGGCCAATAGTCTTACCAACAGCCTTAGATCCTTCAAGCACTTCTACTTCATAAAAAGCGATTTGCTCAGTAGTACGGAATTTAAATGAATCAAGAATCTCATTGTAGCTTGATTGAATTTTGGCATCTAAATCAGCACGAGCGGCAAGTAAAGTCATAATTTCACGTTCTTGTTGGCGAACGCTACGATCAGCTTTATACTTATTGACAAATAATTCAGCCTTAATCACATCAGAAACAAAGACTCCGACTCCTTTACGAACTTCGACGATTTCTTCTTTTTCCATCATCGCGACAGCTTTGCGAATTGTTTCCGAGGACACTTTGTATTCAGCCGCCAAGATCGACCGTCCTTTTAAAAGATCGCCCACTTTTATTTCTTCATTCAAGACTCTTCTTGAAAGATCGAGAGCGATTTTGACATAACGAGGTAATGTAAATGTTTGCATTTTAATATTCTCCTTAAAAAGGATTATAACATAAAAATAATAAAAAGAAAAGACTATTTTTTATACTATACATGGGTTGCTTTTAATAAGTTGATTATAATTTATATATATTTTTTGATTTTAGATGGAATAGTGCTTGATTTCACATGACATTATGCAAATCAGCCTCTATAAACAATTGTAATACTAAAACGTGTTTTTTTCAATAGAGAAACTGTTTTTTCTGCTTACTCTCTCTTTTTTTTATATTATCATTATAGTAAAATAGAAGAAGAGGAAAAGTATGAAAAAAGAAATTGTGGCGATGTTGCTGGCCGGCGGCAAGGGAACCCGGTTAGAAAGCCTGACAAAGAAGATGGCCAAGCCAGCTGTTTACTTTGGTGGGAAATATCGTATTATCGACTTCCCTTTGTCTAATTGTGCCAACTCTAACATTGAAGTCGTCGGTGTTCTTACTCAGTATGAATCAGTTACATTAAATTCTTATATCGGTCTTGGAACTAGATGGGGTTATGACGAAATTGATAATAAGGTCATAATATTACCTCCGCGGCAAAAAGAGGATGGGGCCTCATGGTATGAAGGCACTGCCGATGCAATTTATCAAAACTTGGATTTCATCCAATCATATGAAGCAGAATATGTAATAATCCTCTCCGGCGACCATATCTATAAAATGGATTACGATGACATGTTAAAATCTCATAAAGAAAAGAATGCTGAATTAACGATTGCTGTAATTGACGTTCCACTCGAAGAAGCTTCGCGTTTTGGCATCATGAGCGTTGATGATGATTATAAAATTACCGAATTTGCTGAAAAACCTAAAAATCCAAAGTCGACATTGGCTTCGATGGGAATATATATTTTCTCAACCAAATCTTTAGAGAAATATCTAAAAGCTGATCGCAAGATCAAGAAAAGCGAATATGACTTCGGAAAGCATATAATTCCAGCTATGTTAGATGATAAAGCGGCCGTATATGCCTATCGTTTTAGCGGGTACTGGCGTGATGTTGGAACAATTGAAAGTCTCTGGCAAGCAAACATCGACTTACTTGACAGTAGCGAAGTTGATATTTATACCGCTGGCTGGCATATTTATACTGAAGATACGCGAAGCACGCCTCAATATATCGGCGCCGAGGCAAGTATCAGTAATTCAATTATCAACCAAGGATGTCAAATTCTTGGAAAAGTATCACATAGCGTGCTTTTTCATGACGTAATAGTGGAAGCTGGTGCCGTCGTTAACGACTCGGTCATTTTACCTGGAACAATCATCAAAAAGAACGCCATCGTAAACAAGGCGATTGTCAGTGAAGACACCGTCATTGCACAAGATAGTAATCACAATTTACAGGGGGAATCAGTTGTACTGATCAAATAGTCATGAAGAAAACACTTGGTATTGTCAATTTACATCATACAGTCTCGCTTGGCGGACTTACACAAAAACGTTCAGTTGCTTCTGTCCCACTGCTGGGAAGATATAGTTTTATCGACTTCGTAATTTCCAATTATACTAATAGCGGAATTAACGACATTATTATTTTAGTAAAAGAACAAATGCGTTCCCTGCTCCATCATTTAGGGTTTGGACAACTTAACTATACAATAAATCTTAAGACTGGTGGCTTGAACATATTAGTAAACGAACAGCAAATCAGCAATCCGATATATAATACCGACATTAATAATATGTTAGAAAATTATCGCTATCTTGCCGACTGCGATGCAGAAAACATTATTATTGCGCCAGTGCATATGCTTACGGCAATCGATTTTGCTCCTTTTATTCGTCAACACGAGGAAAGCGGACGCGACATTTCAATTATCTGCCAGGACGCCATCAATGCGCAAACTGAATTCCTAAATTCATTCTTTGTAACAACCAAGGATGAACGCGTGAGTGAGATTAAAATTAATAAGGGAGTCAGCAAGAAAAATCTAATTTTCCTCGAAATGACTATTATAAGCAAGAAAAAACTGCTGGAATTATTATCAATTGCCCCAAATATATCCAAGCTTTATACTTTCCGTGACGTTTTAATTAGTCAATTAGAAAAAGAAAACATCGGTTGCTTACGCTATAGCGGATATGCAAAATGCTTCGACTCGCTTGACCATTATGCGGAGTTTTCTTTAGAGTTATTAAAACCAGAAATACGTAGTGAACTATTTAATAAACCTATTTTTACTAGAACTTATGATACACCGCCAGCTAGATATAAAGAAAACGCTGATGTATCAAATTCGTTTATCGCTAATGGCGCCATTATAAATGGCAGTGTCCATAATTCAATTATCGGTCGGGGCGTCAATATCGGAAAAGGAGCAATAATCCGCGATTCTATCATCTTAGCAAATTCGCAAATTGCCGAAGGAGCAGAAATAAACAAAGTCGTCATTGACAAAAACGTCAAAGTGAAAGTTACCAAAAACATTAAAGGCGGACAACATTATATTGTAATCGCCCAAGGAGAAACGGTTTAATGAAGAAAAAATTAAGAATTTTACATTTAGCCTCTGAATGTGCCCCTTATTGCAAAAGTGGTGGATTGGCCGATGTCGTTGGCTCAGTGCCGCAATTCCAAGCCAAAGATGGTTCGACCGTATTCGTCGCCATTCCAAAGTATAAAGATTTAAAAGTAGATGAACTAGAATTTGTAATGCATTATGATGTTTACCTTTCTTGGCGTAAACAATATGTCGGCGTTTTTAAGAAACAAGTTGATGACGTTACATACTTTTTCATTGATAATCAATATTATTTTGGTCGTAATGGTTTATATGGATATGGCGATGATGGAGAGCGCTTTGGCTTCTTCACAATCGCCTGCATGGAATTAATTGCTAGATTACAACTAGATCCGGATATTGTTCATGTTCATGACTGGCATCCAGCGATGGCGGCGACACTTTATCATGAACGTTACATACATTTTGATTTTTATCAAAACATCAAATTTGTACTTACTATTCACAATCCTGCTTATCAAGGACTTTATGATAAATCAATACTGGGGAACATCTTCGGATTAAATCAAGATTCATATGAGCGCGGACAAACACGATTCAAGCATGGAGTCAGTTATTTAAAATCCGGGATTGTCTACAGCGATTTTATCACCACTGTTTCACCGACTCATCGAGATGAGTTGCTTCGTGGTGAATACGCTTACGAATTAGATAGTGTGCTTAACATAAGAAAAGATGATTTTGTCGGTATTTTAAACGGACTGGACATCGATTTATATGATCCGGCGATCGACCCAGTAATAGCGTTTAACTATACTAAGGGACAAGTAAGTACCGGCAAAAACAAAAATAAAAAAGCCATTCAAAAGCAATTTAATTTACCGGCAAAAAATGTTCCTTTATTCACATTCATTTCCCGATTAACTTGGCAAAAAGGAGTCGATATTCTAATTGACGCCATCAGTCAAGTAATTGATCAAAATATTCAAATTATTATACTTGGCAATGGCGACAAAAGTTACGAAGCGCAAATTGAACACTTGCGTGCTTCCTTCCCTGACAAGGTAGCCTGTTACATCGGTTTTGATCAAAAGGTGGCAAGTCAGTTATATGCCGCTGCCGATTTTATTTTAATGCCATCACTTTTCGAGCCATGCGGTATTAATCAATTAATTGCGATGCGCTATGGAACATTACCTATTGTCCGTGAAGTAGGCGGTCTAAAAGATAGCGTATTACCCTATAACGAATATGATCATAGCGGTACAGGCTTTACCTTTACTCGCTACGCGGCAGATGATTTACGCGACTGCATAAATCGGGCGCTCGCTATTTATCAAAATAAAGATGAATTCAAGAAAATTCGCGCTAACGCCTTAAAACAAGATGTCAGTTGGAAAAAGTCAGCAGCACAGTATGGCGACGTCTATAAGCGGATATTAAAATGATTTCGCTAGAGTATTTAACCTTTCGTCACGGACGGCAAGTAAACTTAATCAAAGAAGGCGAAATCAGTTATTATCAATTTAATGATGCTATCACCTGTCCGCGTTCGGATCTGGAAAAAGGAAAACTGCTAAGACTATTAAAAGGACGCAAGGCTGCTTTCTTTGATGTTGAAGAGGCAGAAGGCACTTTACTAACAAACAACCCGGATGAAGACATCTATTATTATCATCGTGACCAACTATTAAATAAGGATAGCTCATATTATCGCGAGCATCGTTTTTTTATTGATAAATTTGCTAATATCAAGTTTATCCCCATTGACGGAGCAGATGCGTCAAGATTTCTAACAATAGCAGAAGCACCGGAAATAATATTTGAATTTATCAATAAAAAATACAACGCCCAATTTTTTCAACTTCTGTTAAGTGATGACGATTATGGAATCATTTGTTTAATTCCGATTACAAGAGATATCTTTACCATTGCGTTTGCTGATTATTTAAGTATCCATTTAACTAAAATAATTGAATATTTGATAGTTGCCAACACTTCTATAAGATTGATAGGCTTGCGTAATCGACGAATTCCTTTTGCCTTAGAGGAAGGTGTTTATCCATATCATTTCGGCACAATTCTTGATGAGCGAGCCGTGACTTTCTACGATGCAGCTAAACAAGATTGGCGACTTAGACAAATACTTAATAAATCTCGCTTTACAGAAATAAATTATGATGAGCGCTATGTTATCACCAATGGCTATTATTATTTTTTGCCCTTCACTTCTGTCAAAACTTCACAATATCCTTCATTTGAGGTAATGGCCAAACAGGGAGCTCAATTATTACGCTATCAGCCACAGAAAAACGAACGTAGTACTTTTATTGAGTTTTGCTCATATGCAAAGTTTATCGACGCCTTGAAACATGTGCCGGAATATACCACCCAGCTTTATGAAGAAGAGCTTGGGAAATGCGAAGAATACGGAGGTAAGTTCATTATTATAACTTATCTTGGACAAGTCGTTACTGGATGCGCGCTAGAAATAATTGATGACGATGCTGCTTATATTTCTTACGTATTTACCTTGCCTGCCTTCAGAAAACAAGGATATTTTAGTAAATTACTGGAAAAAATTATTTTTTATGCAAACGACAATCAAAAGACTTTATATTTAACGGCGATGAACGAAGTCGCTCTCAAAGGCTATCGCGGAGCTAATTTTCAGCCTGTCGGTCATGTTCTTAGTGATGAATTTTTGCAAAGAAAAGATCCAGCAGATAACGATTAATAGCAATGGTTATATCTGCTTCAATATGCCATTGAAATCCATAGACTGGTTTTTCTTTATGGATAAATCCTTCAATAATTGAATCATGACTGACGGCAACTACATCAAGTTCTGTTCCTAGTTCTCTTATTGCTTGATGATGGTATGAATGTACGTTAAAGATCTGATTATTAATTTTAGGTTCTAGATTAATGATCTTTATATCATGATTTCCGCGATAATGAAACAAGCGATTAGATAAAGGAAGATCTTGCACCAAAGTACCTTTTAAGAAGACGTTTATTGCCTGCATTCCGCGACAAATACCAAGTAATGGTTTGTTTTGTTCTAAGGCATAACGAATTATTGAAAAATCTAAAATATCATCACGCTGATCGACTACTGACGTGCCATTATTTTGTTGAAAATATAGACGAGGATCAATATCATCGCCACCGGAAAGAATAAAGCCATCGCATAAGTTTACTAACGGGAGCAAGGCATCTGATGGGAGTGGCGGTAAAAAAATAGGCATACAATTATAGTTTGTGACTATGTTTAAGTAAGCAGCAGATACGCCAAGCCGATTATTTGCTTGACTGCGCAATGTTATTCCGATTAATTTCATATAAAAAAGTATGTGTCAATATCAAAAAATATGTTAATATAAGAACAGCATGGAAAACGAAAAAAATATATTACAATACGGAGTAGCTATCGGTATCGCCCATTTAATTGGCGTTACGAGCATGATTGCAATGCTTGGCGTGATGGCTGTCAACATATTTATTAAACTTGATGACTCTCTAGCAAATCTCATTATTTCGGTATTAGCCGGTATGGGCTTGATTGGATTATATAGTTTATTATTAAAAGACAAGTTTATTGAAATCTTTAAGAAATTTAAGTCCGCAGAAACATGGAAATATATAGCAATTTATTTTTTATTAAGTTTTGGCTGTATATTGATTATCAGTGTCATTTATAACGCTTTAGTTCCGATTGAGCCAACTAATAGTAATGAAGAGTCGCTACAGAAATTAGTAAAATATGGAGCATTATTTTATCTTTACGTAATAGTCATTGCGCCGATTGCCGAAGAATTCATTTTTCGTCATTTTTTCTTTAGATTAGCACGATATAAAGGACGGAAGTTTGCTTATATTCTTGTCATTGCCCTTTTTACCCTAATGCATTTAATTTCCAGTATTGAAGTCCAATCAACCAATACAGTACTACTCTCCCCTTCCTTTTATCTAGTCTTCGGATCCGTACGCGCCATCATACCAGTTGCGGCGATTTTAACTTTACCTTCTTATCTAATTCCCGCAGGAATAATGACATACGCCGTCGACAAGCATGACAATTTAGCAATCGCCATTGGCGTACATGTTTTAAACAATATTCTTGCCTCAATAACGTTGGCGGTATCTTGCTTGATTTTAATCCATTAAGTTGTAAAATATATATATAGGAGAATAAAATGAAACTGACAAGTAAAGAACAATTTAGCACTATTATTGCAGAAGGTATAACATTAGTCGACTTTTATGCTGATTGGTGTAATCCATGCAAAATGTTATCACCGATTCTTGATGAAATTGAATCAGATCTTTCTGGAAAAGTAAATGTCTTAAAAGTTGATGTCGATCGCTTTCGCGAGCTTGCCGAAGCCCATCGTGTCTCATCAATTCCAGCACTTTATTTATTTAAAAATGGCAAAGTTGTAGAAAATGTCATCGGGTTCCAAGCTAAGCCAAAATTAGTAGCCTTAATCGAAAAACATTTATAGGCAATTTAAGAAAATCTAAAAGGTGTATTAGTGCACCTTTTTTTATTTGTTCAAGTTATCATATTTCGATAAAATTATTGTCTTTTCCATCTATTGATTCAGAAATGACTTCAAAAATATAGATAGCTAATAGTTCAGATAAAAACAATATCGTCTTAGCAATTTTAATATTATTAATATTTTTAGTTATTTGAGAGAAAAACGTTATAATAAAATATTCGACTATAAAAATTAAAAACTCCTCAATAAATAAATCAACAATATCAATATTAGGGAATAATAAATTTCTTATTGCAAAATAAACAATTAAGAAAATAATCGCTAAATATAAGTTTATATTTTTTTCAATAAAATGCTTATTAAAAACTCTACTGAATGTTACCGCTACTGGAATGGCAATAACAAAGTCAATAATGATGAGCACTATTTGAATCAAGCTGGGTTCCTGATTCTTTACTACCAACTCATATATCGTGTAAATAACCAGCACTTTAGTAGCGATGTTCACTGCTTCTTCAAATATTTTTTCTTCTAGTTTCCCTTGCTTCACTTTCATATTAACATTAATGATTTTTCTTATTCTTTGTGTAGTAAGAGTCGATAAAAAATAAAAAGGAGACCAATATTTTAGTCTCCTCTATTTTAAATTAATTAACTTCTATTTAAGTGCTGCTTGAGCTGCTGCAAGAATTGCAATCGGAACCCGGAATGGCGAGCATGAAACATAACTTAATCCAACGCGGTGGCAGAATTCGATTGAATCCGGATCTCCGCCGTGTTCACCACAAATACCAACCTTAAGGTCTTTACGCACTGATTTACCAAGCTTGATTGCTGTAGAAATCAATTCACCGACACCTTCTTGATCAAGACGGGCAAATGGATCGCGCTCGAATATTCCTTTCTTCTTATAATCCGCAAGGAATTTACCAGCATCATCTCTTGAGAAACCAAAAGTCGTTTGAGTAAGGTCATTAGTACCAAATGAGAAGAATTCGGCTTCTTCAGCAATCTTGTCCGCGACAACACATGCACGCGGCAATTCGATCATTGTTCCAACTTTATACTTCAAGTCCACTTTTGCTTCAGCAATGAGCTTATCGGCAAGGGCGACAGTATCCTTTTTAATAATGGATAATTCTTTCTTGGTGGCAATTAATGGAATCATGATTTCTGGATTTACTTCGACTCCGGATTTCTTAACTTCAATCGCCGCTTCAATAAGCGCACGTACTTGCATGTTATAGATTTCTGGGAAAGTAATCGCTAAACGGCAACCACGATGACCAAGCATCGGATTGACTTCATGAAGTGAAGCAACTTTGTCTTTAATCTTGCTGACATCTACTTTTAATTCGTTAGCGATTTCTTGCATTTCTTCAATTGTATGTGGGAGGAATTCGTGCAGTGGCGGATCGAGTAAACGTACACACACTGGCAAGCCATGCATCACCTTAAGCAATTGTTTAAAGTCATTTTTTTGGAACGGCAAGACTTTGGCTAACGCTTTTTCTCTTTCAACAAGATTATCAGCTAAAATCATTTGGCGAACAGCCATAATGCGGTCTGCTTCAAAGAACATATGTTCAGTACGGCAAAGGCCGATACCGACAGCGCCAAACTTCAAGGCGACCAACGCGTCGCGTTCACCGTCGGCGTTAGCTCTGACTTGTAAAACTTTGGCTTCATTAGCCCATTCCATAACAGTCGCAAAGCCACCACTTAAGGTCGCTTCTTCTGTAGCAATCTTACCTTCATAGACAATTCCGGTAGAACCATCTAAACTGATGAAATCACCTTCATGGAACTTGCGTCCAGCAGCATGTAAAATACCATTTTCTTCATCAACGACAATATCATGACATCCAGCAACGCAACATTTTCCCATTCCACGGGCAACGACAGCGGCGTGACTTGTCATTCCACCACGAGCAGTCAAGATCCCATTAGCGACAACCATTCCTTCAAGATCTTCTGGTGAAGTTTCTTGACGAACAAGAATAATACCTTCTTTTGCGTTAGCCGCAGCAGCGTCTTTGGCGTGGAAATAAATCTTCCCTGTTGCCGCTCCTGGTGAGGCCGGCAATCCAGCAGCAAGCTTGACAGCTTCCTTAAGAGCCTTTTGATTGAATGTTGGGTGTAATAATTGATCAAGTGAATTTGGTTCAATACGGAGCAGCGCAGTATTGCGATCGATCAGCTTTTCAGCAACTAAGTCGACAGCGATATTAATTGCCGCCGCAGCAGTACGTTTTCCGTTTCTTGTTTGCAAAATATATAGTTTCTTATTTTCAATAGTAAATTCGATATCTTGCATGTCTTTGTAATGTGCTTCTAGGCGCTTTGTAATATCAACAAATTGTTTATAAGCCTCTGGCATAACTTTGGCTAATTCGGAAATATCTTGAGGCGTACGAACACCAGCAACAACGTCTTCCCCTTGGGCATCCATCAAAAACTCGCCATATAATTTATTTTCGCCGGTGGCTGGGTTTCTAGTAAAAGCGACGCCAGTTCCAGAAGTTGATCCCATATTGCCGAAGACCATCGACTGCACATTGACGGCTGTACCGATGTTTGCATCAATTTCATGTAAATCGCGATAAAGAATAGCGCGAGGATTATTCCAAGAGCGGAAAACAGCTTCCACTGCAAGCAGTAATTGTTTTTTCACATCTTGCGGGAATTCTTCTTTAGTTGCTTTTTTAACAATATCTTTATAGACGAGCACCAACTTTTCCAAGTCCTCAGCGGCTAGCTCATTATCAAGTTTAACGCCCTTGCCTTGTTTGGCTGCTTCCAAAGCGTGTTCAAATTTGTTTTTTTCGACTTCAAGTACGACATCGGCAAACATTTGAATAAAACGACGATAAGAGTCGTAGGCAAAGCGCTTATTATTTGTTGCTTTTGCTAGTGCTGCCACAGTTTGGTCATTAAGACCAAGATTTAAGATAGTGTCCATCATTCCTGGCATTGAGAACTTAGCTCCGGAACGAATTGATACTAACAATGGATTGACTTCATCACCAAGACGTTTTCCCATTTCCTTTTCTAATATAGCCAAATGTTCAAAAATCTCAGCTTTAATATCCTCATTAATAACACGTTCTTCATCATAATAGCTCATACAAGCTTGTGTAGTGACAGTGAATCCCGACGGAACTGGTAAACCGATGTTGACCATTTCTGCAAGATTAGCTCCTTTGCCACCAAGAAGGTCACGCATTCCCTTATTACCTTCTTTAAAATCATAGACAAATTTTTTAACCATTTTTTTCTCCTTTACATCTTCATTAATGATACAAAAAAAAATAGAATAAAGCAAGCTAAAAAGCGATTACTATATGATAAAAAGTGATTTTTTTTATTATTGTTTTGCTTGCTATTAAAAAACTGTTATAATTCTTTCAAATGAAGAAAATAAACTCCCTGCCTGCACGCATATGTATCGGCATTGCAATACCAACAATAATAATAATCTTATTAGTATATGTTTATTATCGAGGCAGTCCATTTTTCTGTGTATTTTATCATTTTACTGGACTTTACTGCTTTGGTTGCGGCAGTGGAAGAGCACTAACTAGTTTATTGCATTTCAACTTAATTAATGCATTAAGAAATAACTTCTTTGCCTGTTTCGCCTTTCCATATCTTGCTTACCAATTAGGAGCAATTTATTTTAATTATATCAGTGGAAGAAAAAAGTTAAAACTTATCAATTTAAATTTTTATATTGCAACAGGAATGATTATAGTCTTACTGGTGTTTGTTGTTTTAAGAAATATTCCTATTTCCGTCTTTGATTTTCTTCGTCCGCTTGAAAAATAATGACTTTTTTTTAAAAGTTGTGATACAATAGAAACATGAAAACATGTCCTAAATGCCTAGCACAATTAGACGATCAATGTGGATTTTGTACCACCTGCGGTAATTCTTTTAACTTATTTAATAATGGCAGACCGCCACAAATGACTTCAAATGTTCCGGCAATTATACTTTCCGTCATAAATATCGTTTTTGGATTAAGTTTTTGTATTCCACTAGTATTCGCAGTTCCAAGTCTTATAATTGCACTTACCGCTGATAAAAATAATGATCAACGCAGGAAGATTCAACTGAGAATGTCGCTTAAGATAAGTATCGCTTCGCTTGTGATTTTTGGATTATTAGGCTTTATTTGGATAGTTTATCTTATTGCTGCCTCAATTGTATCAGTAGCTTAAAAATGGAATTTTTGTGTATTAATTTTTTATAAATGGCAAAAATCATTTTGCCTTTGCTATAATGATAGTGCGCTTGAAGAAGATTCAAGCAATTAAGAAGGAGAACTAATTTATGAAATTTTGTCCAAACTGTGGTGTAGAAAACGAAGATGCAAATCGGTTTTGCCGATCCTGCGGTAATGATTTCAATGCTGCAGCACGTCCTCAATTCCATTATCAACAACAACAGCAACAACAACAACAGCAACAACAACAACAGCATCAATATCAACAACCACAATACCAACAACGTCCTTATCAACCAAAAGTCGCAGTAAACAATACAATGCAAATTGTGTTAGCTATCATTAACTTAGTTATCTGCTGCTTACCAATGGGAATTGTTGCCTTAATCTACGCTACCGGTGCATCTAATGCCGCTACCGAAGAAGAAGCGCAACGCAAATTACGTACAGCTAATATTTGTAACATCTTAGGCATTATTTCCGGTATTTCATTAATTACGCTTTATGTCATATTCATAGCGGTTTTACCATTCTTATATATTTAATAAACTAAAATGCTGATTATTAATCCTGACTGGAGTCCTGTTCGATATAATGTAATTAACGATAAATGTCCGCGTGAAATAGTAATGCTTCGCGGACAAGGTTGTCAATGGCGTCGTTGCCGTTTCTGCGATTATCACCTTGATTGCAGCACGGATGTTGATGCCAATTTTGTTATTAATCAAAAGGCATTAAGTCAAGTTACAGGCATTCATGGTGCCTTAGAAGTCATAAATTCCGGATCATTTCCAGAGCTTGATGATAATACTATCGCTTTCATTAAAGAAGTCTGTAAGCAAAAGAAAATCAAAGTCATTTATATTGAATTGCACTACCGCTATCAGACTCAAATAGAGGCTATAAAAAAGCATCTATCACCTTTGAAAGTTTTTATAAAATTAGGTATCGAAACTTTTGACATCGCCTTTCGAGAAGACATTATGAGAAAAGGGATGGGTAATATATCGCCAGAAGAAATCGCCAAGGACTTTGAAGATTGTTGCTTATTATTTGGATTACAAGGTCAAACAAAAGATATGATCAGTAATGATATCGCTATTGCCGCCAAGCACTTTAATCGTATTTGCATCAACATTTTCATTGAAAACGCCACCGACATGAAGGCAGATAGCGAATTGATTCAATGGTTCATTGATCACTGGTATCCAATTTTGAAAGATAATCCACGCTTTGATATTCTTTTAAGCAATGACGCTTTTGGAGTCGGTGGCGTGACTACTATTCCGCATTAATATAATAATCCCAAACTTCCTTCTTTCCAACATTATATATTTTGAGTATTATATCGGCGACCGTCTTACGGGAAAGGCCGTTTTTTTTTAGTTCAGCAACCAGCTGCTTCACCTTATCATCTTTCTCTACTGAGTAATTGCCTTCGATCACAAAAACAAATTCTCCTTTAAGGCAATCAGCTTTCGCTAATACTTCACTAATTGTTCCTGTGATAACTTCCTCATGCATCTTAGTCAACTCACGCGCCAAAGCCATCTTCCGATTTCCTAAAACACTTAGTAAAATCTCCAATGTCTTGACAACGCGACTCTTTCCTTCATAAATAATTAATGTAGCTGGAATCTTTTTTAAGGTCTGTGCATCATGATTTTCCTTACCACGTTGTAGAAATCCATGAAAATAAAAATGTGTCGAATCCAAGCCAGAACAAACTAAGGCATTTATCGCCGCACAAGGACCAGATATTGCGCTCACCTTAATTCCCTCTTCAATCAGCTTTTTTATTGTAAAATATCCAGGATCGCTGATCAAAGGCATTCCAGCATCACTTACTAAGGCGATATTTCCATTTTGTGCTTTTTCCTTAAGCAGTTGATAGCGCGACGCCTCATTATGTTCGTGTAGCGAAATTACCGGCGTAGTCAAACCAAGCTTTTGCTTAATATTCCAAAAGACACGCGTATCTTCAGCAAAAACTGCATCCACTGAAGACAGCACTTCTTGGCAACGCGGACTAATTTCGTTAAGATTACCAATCGGCGTGGCTACAATATATAACATTTAAACTAGCTCGCGCAACGTCTTAAAATCAATATAAACACAGCCATCTTCATTATCTAGACGAGCCGTTTCTGCAATAACATTGAAGGATGTCAAACGATATTCTTTCTTGTCATAAAATAACTTAACACCAAGACGTGGTAACGACTCCTTAATTTGCGTGTATTGTTCATCTTCATATTTTAAGCAACAAAGGAGTTTATTGCATTGCCCCGAAAGCTTATTAATATTTAATGTCAACATTTGATTTTTAGCCATGTTAATCGAGATGCCGTCAAAGTCGTTAATAAAAGTATGACAACATAACGCCATTCCGCAGCTGGCGATGCCACCAATTAATTTTGAACGATCGCGTAAGCCGATTTGACGAAGCTCAATGCGAGTATGAAAAATGGCGGAAATATCTTTTAATAAGTTCCTAAAATCAACTCTTTCTTCGGCGGTATAAACAAAAAGCAACTTGCTTCTTGGCAAAGAATAATAAGCAACAATTAATTGCATATCTAAAGAATGTCTATCGGCGACTTCTTTGCAAATTCGTAGCGCCTGCTTAGCGTCTTCTTCATTTTTCAAATGACATTGAACATCGTCTTCACGGGCAACGCGATAGACTTGTGGTAAAGCTCCTGGTTTCAACTTAGATAAATGCTTATCAGAGGCTACTTGTCCTAATTCCATGCCAAAAGCAGTCTCGATCACTACTTGTTGTCCGAGTAATAATTCTTCACGGCTTTGGTAAAATAAAATTTCCCTTCCCGGATTATAAAGTTTAATTGCGTATGTATTTAGTTCCATATTATCACCTTAATATTTGACAAAACAGTCTATCTAATAAAAGCGCTGATGAGGTATTAAGTTCAACTACGCGGCGTAACTCCATTATCGCCTTTAATTTATCTACACTATTTTTCATTAACAAATCACTGATATTGTTAACATTAAATATTATATCATAACCAGGGCTATTAATTAAAGTAATATCCTTGTAAATAACTTCCAATAAGCCAAGTAATAGATAAAATGCTTCTTTTCCAGTGATTATTGGATAAATATTGCGCTCAGCATGAAGAAAGGCGCGGTCAAAATTATGTATTTGTAATAAAATTGAAAGTTGATTTTTTAAATTAATATAACTCTCTGAGGTACTGATTTTTTTTATGTTTTCTGCATCAGCATAGACTTCTGCTAAAATCTTTGCATCATCTGCAGCCACGCCAATATCAATTGACGCTACAATTAATTCTTTACGTCCTATTGGAAGAATAGTCACAACTTGACAACGCGATAGTATCGTCGGTAACACCGCTTCCTTGTTAGATGTTGTAAAAATGGCATATAAGTTATCATCTGGTTCTTCAACAAATTTTAATAACTTATTCAATGCCGCTGGAGTGGCGCGATCAATATTATTTATAATATATACAGAACGCCCCTTTAAAGAATTACTAGCTAGAAAAAAGCGATTTTTAATTGCTTCTACACTTTCTACTTTAAGTTTTTCATCATGAATATCTAACAGATCCGGGTGATTACCACTGGTAATCATCATCCAATTAATCTCATTTTCATTGACAGGATAGTGATCAAGTATGACCGCAGCTAAATAGTGTGCTGTCTCTTCAAGCGGCGAAGCTGAAGTGCCAGATAATAAATATGCATTGGCAATTTGACCTTGATTAATTGCTTTAGCGACTTTAATGAGCAATCGCTGATTATTTATGTCCATATACCTTATTCAAATGTTCAATAATTATTTTTAATGCGGCATTAAATACTTGTTCAATGCTTTGCGATGCATCTACTGTTCTTATACGATCAGGAAACATCTCAGTCAACATTAAGAAGCCTTTGCGTACTTTTTTATGAAAGGACAATGCCTCAACATCTAAGCGGTTTATTTCACGTCCTTTGGAGCTATTTACACGTTCCAATCCTAAAGCCGGATCAATATCAAAATACAGTGTTATATCGGGCAACATATTCTCAATCGCAAATAAATTTAAGTCATAAACTTTATCAATTCCAATCCCTCTAGCGTATCCTTGATAAGCTAAAGAAGAATCAATAAAGCGATCACATAAAACAATATATCCGCGATTTAGAAAAGGAATAACTTTTTCTACTAAGTGTTGTCGTCGTGCGCCAGCGTATAATATCGCTTCACAGCGGTAATCTAAATTGATATTCTTCTTATCAAGAATAATATCGCGAATATCTTCAGCGATCGGCACGCCACCCGGTTCACGAGTTAAGACAACATTATAACCAAGTTTCTTTAAATGCTCTTCTAACAAACTGCATATTGTTGTTTTTCCGCAGCCTTCTGGTCCTTCAACAGTTATAAATGTCCCCATAAATTCCCCTTTGCTCACTTACTATCAATAATAAACACATAACTTTTCTTATCAGGCGAAGTTAAAATTTTTCCGTTAAAAGGATATATCACTCCTGCCAGAAAATCTATTAAACGTGTCACTTCATCAGCGTTTAAATCGCTGACATCCACCTCAACTTGAAATAACTCCAACAAGGTTTTGGCAACTTCAGGTGCTTGACTAAATGAGTCAGGCTTTAAACTTACCTTACTTGGCTTAATTGAAGGCGAAACTACTTTCGTTTCTTCAGTTGGAAAAAAGACTTTTTTAAAGCGCGAAGAAAGTGACATTGACAAAGACTATTATAAACGAGAAATAGGTCCTATTCAATGTTATTAGCAACTTTATTTTTTCAATATGACTTTATTCTTGATTTCGGTATTTTTCAGTAAGGCGCTTTGCCCGCGCTAAGCTTATTGTCAGCATCAACGCTAAAAATAATGAAAGCCCAGCGAAAACCCACAAAAATTGAAATTGTGGTTCTGCATTATCACGCCAATCAATAATCGCCATAATTCCAAAACTAATTGCAAGTAAATAATAAAAAACCGAAGTCACGGTAATCGAAATGCGCTTTCGATAAAGCCGCAATAAACTACCAACTGATATTAAGTTTATTCCAAGGACTAAATTAATACATGAGAAAATAAGAACTACAATGCTCAAAGCTAAGACAAGTAAAAATAATATAACCAAAATAAAACCCATGATTAGTATTATAAGCTGATTATCTAGAGTATTAATCCAAGTAAGAAATGATATTCCTACAAAAAAGGAAAGTCCTACCGCGGCGGTAATGCCGACAAGGCTAATGAGAATTAGAAAAAAGCCTAAGATTCGTGTCGAAACCAAGATTTTATCTGGTTGACAATGCGGACAAAATTCATCTTTAATCAATTTTCCGCATTTTGTACAAAATTTTTGAGGTACCATATTTATATTTTAACCAAAAATTGGACATATTGCAATTTTTTTTAACAAACAATATTAACCAGTATGGCGTCAACGCCAACTGTGACGACATTAGACCAAGGAATAACTATATCTTCTTTTCTATACCAGAACTTCCAAATACGTCGCGGACAATTGGAAACAATTAACGATTCAACCTGTCCTACAGGCATTAAAAAATTGACATCAACAATTCGTCCGATGCGATTGCCATCAGCAATATTTATAACATCTAAGTGTAAAAAATCCCATAGAAGCATGATAATTGATATGTCTTCAAATGGAAAATTATGTCAAAATAACGATTTTAATATATTGATTGCATTTTTTTCAATGCGTGATACTTGTGCTTGTGATATGCCAAACTCAGCGGCAATCTCTAACTGTGTGCGATCATTATAATAACGATCGTAAATAACTTTTTTCTGCGTCGTGCTAAGCATCTTTAATCCTTTAGCAAGCGTCAATCGATTACTTATAAAATCACCTAATTCTTCTTCACTAGCACTTACTGTTTCGATATATGAATAAGATTCTTCATCATTAAAAACAGGATCAGATAATGAATATACTTGTTGCAAACTGGATAAAGCTTCTTTTAATTGAAAGTTGCTCACATTTAATATAGTGGCAATTTCCTCATTGGACAATTCCCGATTTTCTTTTTGTAACACTTCTTCTTTTAAACGGAGTGCTTTATAGGCAATCTCTTTTAATTGTCTAGAAACTCTTAAAGGAGTATTATCACGCAGAAAACGTTTAATTTCACCGATGATCATTGGTACGGCATACGTGGAGAAACGCACATTTTGCGATAAATCAAAATTGCGTACTGCTTTTATTAAACCGATCGTCCCTATTTGAAATAGATCATCTAAATTATCATAACGGTCACTAAAGCGTTTTAATGAGGATAGCACCAACTTTAAATTTCCTTCTACCGCTTGATTTACATACTTATCTTCACCGGTAGCTAAATAAAGACGGATTAGCTCTTCGCTTTCTTTTCCGCTTAAAACTTTTAATGTCGAAGTATCCACTCCGCTAATTACTACTTTAAATTTTGCCACTGCAACACCACAGTTGCAGTTTGCCCCTTCTATAGGACTTTATTCAATCGGTCTTTCAACTTCTTAATAATTCTCTTTTCTAATCTAGATATATATGACTGTGAAATCCCTAACATCTCGGCGACATCCTTCTGCGTCATTTCATCATATCCATTAAGCCCAAAACGCAAACTTAGTATCTCCTGCTCTCGCGGCTTCAAAGTGGCGATAGCTTCATACATTTTTTGTTTTTCTTCTTCTTTTTCAATTTGAGTCGTAATGTCTTCTCCATCATTACTTAAAATATCCGACAACAATAATTCATTCCCATCATAGTCAGTGTTTAACGGATCATCAATGGAGATTTCATTCTTTCGGCGCGCTTTCTTTCGCAAATGCATCAAAATTTCATTTTCAATACATCGTGAGGCGTAAGTAGCTAATTTGATATTGCGATCTAGTTTAAAAGTCGCAATTGCTTTAATTAGCCCTAAAGTGCCGATACTGATGAGGTCTTCTAAATTAACGATGTTAGTATCATATCGCTTTGCCACATAAACAACTAAACGAAGATTATGTTCGATTAGTTTATTACGCGCCTGCTCATCGCCTTCTTTGCATGCCAATAAACAAGCTAGCTCCTCATCTTTTGGAAGTGGTGGCGGCAACGACTCCGAGCCGGAGATATAATCAACCTCATCTTCACCAAACAACAACGCCTTCCATTTTTCAATAATCTTATCCATACTTCCTCCTAAAACAAGTACGCGTTCAACAACGCTTGACACCCATGATATGTCGCCTGATGCCCAATTGCTAAAATCACTTTGCGGCGCTGTCCGCGAAGTTCTATTTCACCAATTTGTCCATAACTTTCTCCATTGCCACTAGCACTACGAAAACTTATCTTTGTTTTATTCATTAACCAGTCGACATTATTTGACAAAAAAACCACAGGCAACCCGCCAACAAGTAATCTATTTCCGCTATCTAAATATCCCTTGATCACAACTGTTTTATCTCCGGCGAATAACCGACATGGCGTATGAAACTTAGCCATCTTAAAAACGCGATGCGCCACACTAGAAATAATTATGACGACGATATAAGAGATGGGCAATATTAATAAGGTTAATGAGGCCTGGGGTGCTGTAATTGCTGGCATAAAGTAATATATCTCTATTCGATCGTCAAATCCGCTTAGTGAAAAGATAAATACTAAATATATTCCTATTCCAGTAATAAGTGGTAAGAGTGACTTACGGCGGAAAGTAATTAATAAGGACAATGCTAATAGGATAAGGGGTAGGTAATTTATATCAAACAGCAAAGTCAATAAGGAACACCAATTGATAATAAAAAAAGCCACCAGCGTCTTTTCTTAGGAAAAAATATCCGCAGATAGCAATAAGTAAAAAAAATAATTATTAGATAAGAAAAAAAAGATAAGTCCAGGTATAAATCCATGGACTTATCTTATCACTTTAAGTTGTCAGAATCTGTCACTTATTAGAGGCGCGCATTCCTTTTCGATCAAATAACGCATAGAAGCAAGGAACGACAAACAATGTCAAGGCGGTGGCAAAGGTCAAACCGCCGATAGCGGCAATACCAATTGGCTTATAGAACTCGCTATTATCACCAATACCAATAGCCATTGTAAACATTGCCAAAATCGTAGTTAAGGACGTCATCAAGATTGGACGTAAACGGGTCACACATGAGTCGATAATCGCATCACGAGTGTTAAGTCCTTCTGCTTTCCGTTGATTGATTCGATCAACCAAGATAATTCCCGAGTTGACAACAACACCGACCAACACGACCATCCCAATAAGTGATGGAGCAGATAATGCAGTGCCAGTCATCAGCATCGCAACAATAGCGCCAGTAAAGGCTAACGGCAAGGTGAACATTACAATAAACGGTGATTTAAACGATTGGAACTGTGCCGCCATCACTAAGAATACTAACACAACAGCCATAACCAACATCATTATTAAATCCATCATCGTATCACTTAACAATTCAGCCATAGAAGAATCTAATAAGCTATAACCTTCATCAAATTGGATTTCATTTTTAATTCGTTTTTGTAATCTCGAAGTAATCGAGTTAGCATTAGCTCCAGCCTCAATCTTTGAACTGACTTCAATTACTCTCATTTGATTATATCTTGTTATTGAAACATATCCGTAATCATAATATACATCCGCAACTAAATCTAATTGCACAGTGGCAGCACCATTTGCATAGCTAATCGGAATGAGTTTCATCTCGTCTAAAGTTGGATAGGCAGGTTTTTCCACGCCTTTTACATGTATTTCAAATTCGACTCCGTCTACGACAATTGTCGCCGTTGGAAAAGATGGATTAAGATATCCAGCTACTTGCTGAATGATATCGACATTCGTCAAGCCATAACTCATCGCTGCTTCTTTAGCGACAATACGAACTTCCTTGCTTCCCTTACTAGTACCATCTTCAATTTCGGTAAGCTTTTCTTCTTCAGACATCATTTTAGCTACCTGTTTGGCGTAGCTTTCAAGTTTAGTCATATCATAACCTTGAATTTGGAAGGCGACGACGTCACTACCAAGTTGTGCCATCATTCCACTGGAACTAGAAACACTATATTTATATCCTAATTCATCAGCAATATCGCGTGCCTCTTGGGCGTAATAAACTGTAGAACGCTTGCGATTTGATTTAAGAAGAATAGATACTTCGGCGCTATCAGCTCCAGACCCCATTAAGCTGGCCATACTAAAGCCAGACTCTTGAGAGTAACGCGCACTTATTTGATCAATATATGGTGCCATGTCACTCTTAGTTTTATCTTGTAATGCTGCGACATAACTGTCAAGACGAATCACGACATCTTCATATAATTCATCCTCATCGACAATTAGATTAATGTTAATTTGTCCTTCATCAGAGGATGGCATTAATGTAACATCCATTAGAAAAATACCGCCTAGACTGAGTATAAATAATCCGACAGCAATCAAAGGAAATAACCAACTACGCTTTAATGATTTCCGTAATAAGTTTCCATATTGATCTTTAATTTTATCAAATAGTGTTTTTTCAGTCTTCACTGGCTTATTTTTTCTAAACTTGAAATCTTTAATTGTCACTGCCATGACAGGCACAACAATGATAGCGACAATTAAGCTAGCTAGCAATGAAAAGACAATCGTCAAAGCCATTTCATAGAACATATTAACAACGATTCCATTAATGAACAAAATTGGCAAGAAGACGCAAACTGTGGTTAATGTTGAAGCCATGATGGCGCCAATCATTTGCGTAGTCCCTTTAAGTGCTGCTTCTCTGTTTGATATTCCTTCACTCTTTAAGTTATAGATATTTTCAATAACAACAATGGAGTTATCAACAAGCATTCCAACGCCTAGTGCTAAACCCGCCATGGAAATTATATTTAGTGTTATGCCACTAAAGTATATCATGATGAAAGCGACTAACAAGCTTACCGGTATCGCCAGAGCGATCGTCAAGTTGACTTTAAGATTACGGATGAATAAGAAAAGGATAAATATAGCTAATAACGCACCGATAAATAAATTAGACAAAATTCCATTGATAGAACTGTTGATATAAATTCCTTGATCAGAGAGAACAGTATAATCAATATTTGGATTATCTTTCTTCATATCTTTTAATTTCTTATTTACTGCACCAGTAACGGTAGTGGTCGCCACATTGGATGATTTTTGGATATCTAATGTAATCGCGTCCGCCCCATTAACTTTATAATAAGATTTTTGTGATTCATTTACAATTTTAATTCCATTTTCAACAAGTAAATCACCTAAGCGAACTTCTCCTATTGCTGGAGTTCCAGTCGGAGTAATTAATAATTCCTTAATATCATCAAATGTGCCTAACGCTTTTCCCATACGAACAAAATAGGTAACGCCGCCAATTTCAATACTACCAGCAAGTGTTGAGAAATTATAAGCATAAATAATTGATTGTAATGTTTGTTCATTAAGCCCCATAGCGGCTAATGGCGCAAGTTTTAACGGATCGAATTCAACTTCGACATGTTGCTTTGGCAGTCCGCCAACCGAAACAGAGGCGACGCCATTTATTTGTTCAAACGCTGGCACGACTGATTGTTGAAACCAGGCGACTTTTTCTGTATCATTCATGCCTTGCCGTGACATCGTAAATGACATAATTGGCATCATATTTGGATTGATTTTAATAATCCGTGGTTCGTCAATTTCCGACTTCCATGAAGCAGTAATCAAAGCCACTGAATCGCGCATGTCGATAGCGGCCATATCAATGTCTGTACCATTTTCAAATTCGATCGCCAGCAAGCTGTAATGCTCTGCCGATACCGAGGTGATATTTTTAACATTGTTTACCGAAGCCATTCCTTGTTCTAGCGGTCGTGAGACGGTACGTTCCACTTCCTCCGGACTAGCTCCTTGATACGTAGTGACGATAATCGCATATGGCAAATTTATATCCGGTAATAAATCGGTCTGTAAATTCGCAAATGAGATTACGCCAAGCAAAAGCGCAATCAGTAAACCGATAAAGACTGTAACCGGTCGTTTGATTGCATATTCTGTGATTTTATTCATATGTTCTCCCTTATACAAATAACATAATAGATATCTATGTGAGATAAATCAATCACTATGCATCTTTTTCACATTTTTTCTACATTTTCCAACTTGAAAATAATTAAGTAATAAATATGTCGATAATTCGACAGAATTCGCACAGTTGCATATAACATAAATTTCCTTCCTGTGCTTGACTTGATAGTAGTTATCCAGTAGAATTACTCTTGTAACAAATAAGGAGATAATGGAAATGAATGATGTATTAGTTTGGTTTTCCACGGCAGCTCTTGCCATTATAATAATTCTTGTAATTTTCGCGTATATTAAAAATCGTTATTTCACCTCTAAAGGAAATGAAAAAATCATTCGCACAGATAAGAAAGCAATTGATGTTGCCGGATTATATGCCGCATTGGGATATAAAGAAAACATTGCCTCTGTGGATTCTCATCAATCACGTCTTATTTTAGAAATTAGAAATTATGATAAAGTAAATTTTGATCAAATAAAGAATTATGGAATCACTTCAATTACGAAGACAACAAAAAAGCTGACATTAGTCGTGGGCAATAAAGCAAAGACGCTCCACAATTATATCAGCAAAAAAATAAACTAATTATTTACTTCTTTTTATCAGGATTGACAACTTCTTCATTACCCATGTCTAAATCCCTTTCGACTTCCTCTTCTTCTTTTTTATGTTCTTGCTCAGCTTGTTGATTCCATTCTGGTACTGAAGGTGCAGACACAACTGCCTCCTGCATCACAAAAGACGGTTCCGTAATTTCGTCACGACCTTGAATATAATCTTTAAGTCCGAATTCAGCATATACTTTTATAAGGCGTTCCTTGATCGTGTCAAATCTGTTTTCATTAAAAACTGTGACAGCAGTTTCATAAACTGCATGTTTATCATCATAAATGTAAATTCCTTCTTTATATTGTTTGATGATTGCCCGAATATATGGTGCTTGTAAAGTTTTAAGAAGAGTGCTGTAATCTCTTTCAGTGCTATTTTTATCTAGAATTGCATGTCCAACAACACCAAGGAAAGCTAATTGTCCAAGAATCGATAACGCAGACAGTAATTCTTGATAAAATGGCGAAGCATTTAACGGATTAGCAAGATCATGATCGTTTAAAAAACGTTCAAATTCTTTGTAAAATAAATTGACTTTAACATCTTCAGATGTCTTTGTCGATAAATTAGCGATAATTGAAGCAGAATTCAATAATTTAACTATTTCTTGCTTTCTTTCCAATCCTGTCGCCATGCTAATATGATTATTATTGACATTCAAATCAACAATTTCCAACATCTTCTTGACCCAATCGCGATACATCGCTTCCATTTGTGAAAAGCCTTCTTCCCGGAATGTATAATTTAAATTCAAATAAACTCCTTCCAGTTTATTCACAAAATCAGAAGGCCAAATAAAATAATAATTTCTTTTCATAACTCTCCTTTACGATTGTCATTTCAATATTATCATGTCTTTTACTTTTAGTAAAGTGAAAAATTGCATTATAAAAAAAGTTGGTTCGCGATGAACCAACTTTGTTTCATTTAGTAGTAAGTGTAAGTTGTTGCGTAGGGATATGGTTTTGCTGGATATGGATACGGATAAGGTGGATACGGATATGGCGGGTATGGTGGATACGGGGTAACTCCTCCGTAATAATTATATGAGTATCCATAACCTGGGTAAGGCGGTCTGATAAGGCTTGTCAGTGCTGCACCGGCAACAAAAGGAATAATTGGTGCTACAGCTGGAGTCGCTTCTCCTAAATCTTCGTGTTTCATTTTATCACTCCGCTATATCTTATGATTTCAATAGTTTTTCTTCAATCACTAATGCCCATTTTTACAAATTCTTTTTTAATAGCGGCACATGGCAGGCCAATAACATTGTCAACATCGCCATCAATTCTTTCAATAATTATTTCTTTTCCCAGGCCTTGGCAAGCATATCCTCCGGATTTATCAATATATTCACCTAAATCTAGATAAGAGCGTAGTTGATCATCTGAATAATTCTTAAACACTACTCCACTTTCAACAATCATTTCGCTATATTTGTCATTATAACGCAGGCATACTGCTGTGAGCACTTGATGGCGTTTTCCACGCAATGCAGTTAGCATTGAAAAAGCATCATCATAATCAGTTGGCTTATTAAAAATTCGATTTTCCAATTTAACAATTGTATCAGCACAAATAATTACAACATTAGCGACATAAGGCATCACACTCATCTTAGTGCGAGCGACGGGTAAAGGATAACTGTCATCAATTTCTACATTTTCGTCAACATTAGGCGATACAACTCCAACAACCCGTCCAAGACCTTTAACTAACTCCTGTCGTCTTGGTGAAGAAGATCCAAGCAGGATATCAGGCATTGTCATCCTTTTTATTGCAAATGACGGGAACGATCATCGGGTTACGGTGTGTTTCGCGAAATAAATATGTCGACAAAACTGAACGTATACTTTTCTTAATATCAGCAAATGTGACGCGTGATTTCATTAAATCCGTTAACGTATTCCAAATTAGTTTTTCGGCGTTAGTAATCAAGTCACCACGTTCACGAATGTATACGAAGCCACGTGATATTATTGTTGGATATTTCATTATATTATTTGTCTTAGTGTCGATAGCGATAATTACTGCAACAACGCCATCGTCTGACATAATTTTGCGATCACGGATAATCGCTGTAGATTGTCCACTAGCGTCAGATCCTTCAACATATATCGTATCTACCTCTACACGTTCATTAGCAATAGATACATTGCCTTTATCAAGTAACAACCTATCTCCATTAGATAAAATGTAATTATTTTTTATGCCAACTGATTCAGCAATTTCAGCATGTAGACGTTGCATTTTGTATTCACCATGAATAGGCATAAAATGACGTGGGCGAACCAGCTTTAACATAAGTTTGAGCTCTTCTCTTGAAGCATGTCCTGTCGTATGTAAACTATTAAAAATGGAGTTAGTTAATACATCAGCACCGGCAGCGGCTAGTTGATTAACTACTCTAGCGATGCTTAAGGTATTACCTGGGATCGGACTAGAAGAGAAAACGACAGTGTCTCCAGGAATTATTTTTAAATTCTTGTGCTGTCCGGCAGCAATACGACTAAGTGCCGCCATTGGCTCTCCTTGAGAACCCGTACAAATTATAAGCACTTGATTTGCAGGATAGTTTCTGATTTGATCTGAGCTTATTATTTGATCATCAGGACATTTTATATATCCTTGTTGGCGACCAATGGTAATAACTTTCTCCATGGATCGGCCAAAAATAGCAATCTTACGCTTAAACTCTACTGCTGCTTCAACAATTTGTTGAATACGAAAGACGTTAGAAGCAAACGTGGCTGTAAGTAATCGTCCTGGAGCATTACGGAAGACATCCTTTATAGCGTGAATAACTTCTTTTTCGCTCATTGAATAGCCTTCAACCTCAGCATTTGTGCTATCACTAAGAAACAAGTCTACGCCATCTGCAGCCAAACGTGATAACTTAGCAAAGTCAAAGTCGGCACCAATTGGTGTTAAGTCTACTTTAAAATCTCCTGAATGAACGATTACTCCATCAGGTGTTTTCACACAAACACCCAGCGCATCTGGAATTGAATGGGTAACTTGGAAAAATGAAATATGTAAATCACCAACTTGGAACTTGTAATTGGCATCAATTTCAATAATCTTCGGCTTTGTCTTCACTTTAAAATCGTCAAGTTTGGCCCGAATCAAAGCGGCTGAAATACGCGAAGCATAAATCAAAGGCACATCAACACGTTGTAATAAAAATGGAATACCGCCGATGTGATCCTCGTGTCCGTGAGTTATCACTAGTGCTTTAATCTTTTCTTGATTTTTCACAAGATATATATAATCTGGAATAACATAATCAATTCCTGGAATATCAGCATCCGGAAAAGCCATTCCGGCATCTATCAGTAATAATGTTTGCTCGTGTTCAATACAATAAGTATTCTTCCCTACCTCGTCTAATCCGCCCAAGGCAAACACTGATGTTGATTTATTCATATTATCTTCCTTTTAAACTTTCCTTCGCCGTAGCAATTAGCAAAATTATACATGAATCATGTTATCAAGTAAAGACTTATTGCCAATTTTATTTTTCCCACTTTTATGATTAAGTCTTTGTTTTTAATTTATCTTGCCTTTCTTTGCGGCGAAATAAGTCTCCTTGCGGATCGCCACGGCGTTTATGTTGAAAGAATGTGTCCAATTCATATCCGGGTTCCAACTCTTCTTCTCCGGTATTTTTTAAAAAATCGTCATAGCGTAAACCTAATTTGCTAAAACCAGATAAAACAGCTGGATTACATCCGCAGTATTTTTGGCGATAGATTCCTAAAGCACGATGATAACTGCCAGCTTCGCTAGGTAATTTTGCACCAACACGGAAATTTGTCGGAATATAAATTTTACCAAACACATTTAAGCCGATATCGTTAACCATCACTGTGGATTTATACTCTGAAGCAGTAAGCGTCGTAGCAACAAAGTCAAACTTATAGCGATTATTTTCAAAATAACGTAAGACGGAACGGAAACGACGCTCAATACAGTTAAAACACCGAAAGTTTCGCTCCTCTAAGCTGGCATATTTAGCGTTTTCCAAATGAAAGCTCTTATAATATTTTGCCACTATTAATTCGACATTAGTTTGATTCTTGACATTAAAAACATTAAGATAAGTTTTTATTGCCGCCAAGCGCTTATCAAATTCTTCACGAGGCACAATATTTGAATTATCATACAAAAGTGTCACATGATAATGTTTAACCAAAAAATCAAGCGCCAACATTAGGCATGGCGCACAGCAAACATGTAATAATAGACGACCTCTTTTATTTGCAATCTGCAACTTAGTTATATTTAACAGCATAGCCATATTATCACGATAAAAGAGTCGCTCATGATAATGATTATTGTTAATAACACAAGCATCACCAAAAGACAGGAAGCGATAATTTCGTTTTATTGCTTCTTTATAAGCGCGAAGTGTCAATTTCTCACCGGCAATAGCCATTACTAACAACAATAATGTTGAACGTGGTTGATGCAAATTAGTTATTAATAAGTCCACACTTTGCACTTCTTGTGGCGGATAAATAAAAATACTAGTAAACTCCGTCGTCGGCATAAAGTACTTATATCGACGATAATTTGTTTCCAAAGCCCGCAAAGTCGTAGTGCCAACGGCGACTATTCTATCAGAGTTAAGCAGCGCTTGATTAAGCATTGTCGCTGTTTCCACACCGATCGTATACATTTCTTCATGCATCTTATGCTGATGCAAATACGGCGTAGTAATTGGCTTAAAAGTACCTAATCCGACATGTAAAGTAATATATGCCACTTTTATTTGTCGCGATTTTATTATCTCCATAATAGTTGGAGTAAAATGTAGACCGGCAGTAGGAGCAGCGACAGAACCATAATTTTTAGCATAAATTGTTTGATAGCGTTCGCGGTCACCTTTATACTTTTTAATATACGGCGGCAGCGGTAATTCTCCTAATCGATGAATCGTTTCCATCAAGTCGCCTTCAGAGTAAAATTGAAAGTCAATAATGCCATTGCTGTGTCTTCTTAAAGCAATCGCATGGAAGTCGCTAGCAAAGATAATCTTTGTACCCACCTTAACTGCACGAGCATTTTTAACTAGTGCGGAAGCGCAATTGTCTATTGGCATATGAAGCAGAAGCAACTCTACTTTAGCGTATGTCTCATCCTTGAAGCCATATAATCTAGCTGGTATTACTTTTGAGTCATTAAAAACTAGTAAATCGCCATTTTTCAAGTGATCAACAATATCGATAAAGTTGCCATGATATACGTCATCGCTTGCTGGATCAATTATTAAAAGTCGCGAATCATCTCTTCTTCGCAAAGGCTTTTGAGCAATTAATTCTTCTGGCAAATCATAATCAATAGTTTTAATTTTCATTCTTGTTAATAATATCAAAAGACCGTTCTAGTTTCAACTAAAATCCCGGATGGGAGTCGTCTATTTTATAACTACGATAAACATCTTCCTTAAATTCTTTGAATCTTCCCTCTTTGATCGCTGCCCTAGCGTTATTAACTAAATTTATTAAAAAAGTAATATTATGAATAGTCAGCAATTTTTTTCCAGTATCTTCACCGACATGAAATAAGTGACGTAAATAGGCACGGCTATATTTTTTGCAACAAGGACAACAACAAGAAGAATCTAATGGTGTAAAATCAAATTCATGAGATGCCGCCTTTATATTCACACGTCCATTTGTAGTCAATGCCGCTCCATGACGAGCAAGTCTAGTTGGCAATACACAGTCAAACATATCGACACCACGTTCTATTCCTTCTAAAATACCATCTACTGAGCCAACCCCCATCAAATATCTTGGTTTATCCAGCGGCAAGTACTCAATGGAGTAATCAATCATTTTTTTCATTTCGTCCTTATTTTCCCCGACACTAACTCCACCGATTGAATAGCCTGGAAAATCCATTTTAACTAATTCTTCAGCGCACCTTTTTCTTAAATCAGGATAAATACCGCCTTGGACAATTCCAAACAATGCTTGACTATCATTGTGATGTGCTTCTTTTCCTCGCTTAGCCCACCGTATAGTCCGCTCAATTGAATTTTTAACATATTCATGTGAGGCTGGAAACATTGGGCATTCATCAAAGCTCATCATAAT
>JALQSN010000469.1:0-39933 GCA_023690525.1 Holotrichia oblita | reverse complement strand
AAAATGTAATTTTAATTAGTGCAACATCCTTACTACGTGGCACTGGCTAGGTTTTGAAAAATTTTGTTTCGAATGTTGTGCTGATATGAGGGTTTTTATATTTTGAGTAAGCGATCGGCGAAAGCTCCAGATCGCTTTTATCATTTTAAACAATATTTATCTACTATTTATACTAATTATAATATAAATGAAATATTTTTATTCTCATTATGTAACTGAGTTAAAAGAGTATTATTCTGTCAAAACACTTTTAGTAAGTTGTTTTCTACTTTGCCTTGCAACTAACCTAAAAGTCATACAACTAAATCATATATAGAACCATAAATAAGAACACTAACTACATGTTAAAAAATATAAATAAATATAAATCCCTTAGTTGTTATTAAACAGAATTGAATTATCTCTATATTACTAGCTTTATGAAGCCTTAAAAATTTATTTTCCCGTATAACTTTTATTACAGTAAGCTGAGTGATTTATTGTTAACTAAAGGAGTAATATGTATGTTTTAGATATTGACAAATTTTCGTTAAAACTAACTAGTCAAATAATAGTCGCGATATTCATTTATAAGATGTAATGCTTTATGTAATGCTACTATAAGGAATAATAAAATCATCTACTTGACGCTACCGAAGCTTAAATTTCCATATTTTAATTTATGCTATATCCATATACTTATATACATATGCATATGTATATACGTATTATACGCATTTGTATATTGCAATGTTATTGTAAGCGGGAAAAACTACGGTTAACCTCAGCAGGTCCATAGTAATGTGCCCTCCGGCTCTTTGGAATAAAGTATTGAGCGCAGGGTATTTCTCTATCTAGCCGTGTCCGGATATCTTTGCACCTTACTGTACTTTTCTTTGATATCTTGAGTGATGGCACATCCCTGCTTTTTAAAATTACTTAAAGTTTTGCTCTCGATTCTAAATAATCATCAACAGAAAAATGTAAAGAACATACTTTTAGTCGAGCAGCATTTTCCAATGGAGATAGTTTGCATATTTTCAATCATTTTCATCGTGTTGCTTCATTTCGAAAAACTAAAAAATATGAAGTACATACCTACTGTAGTTGATGACTGCTATTTTATAAAGTCCTGTTTTATATACGAATGCATGGAATTAAACTCAGTCTTTTTATCTCCACAAAAAAAAACAATTCCTACCCATTTGCATAATATAGATATTTGGTTATTAGCTGATATTATGTGTCGTAACATTGATTAAATTATGCCTATAAACATAAAAACTGTCAACAACGTAAGACAAAACATCTGACTTCGGACAAGCAAAAATTGGTAAGACACAACATATTTTTTAGTGTTCTATTAAAGCGTTCAACGATGAAGGTCTTCTGAATGGAATACGTGCTGTAGTGATTAATACCATACTTCTTCATGACATTTTTTAAATTATTGTTGTAGTATTCCTTTCCTTGATCACTTTGTATATTCCGTGGTATTTTTCTTTTGTTTGTGGATAATATGGTTTCCACAGCTTCAGAAACTCTCCTAGCAAAAGGAAAATGACGGTTAATTTTCCTTTGAATATGGAATCATTTCAACTAAATCAATTTGAAAGAGATCCAGTAGCCCCTTAATAATATAATAACTCGACGTGTAGGAAACCTTCTTCTAGCTGGTGCATGCAATTCGTTGATTACCTCCTCTTGATGCTTGAAATTTTTGTCTCTTGACAGTAAACGATTGTTTAAGTTTTTCGACTATATCTCTTCTTCTAGTAGTATTTCTATATAAACTGGTTTTGTGGTTTTAGGAAAAGGTCTGGGTCCTACATATTTTAAAGAAAGTATTGTAACGTCTTTTACCATATACGGCTTTCTTGCAGCCTGTGTAGGATTGTATATCTCTGTCAGATCTAATGCCAGGTCTACAAAATCTTTAGACTTCAACTTAATAATTTTTCCTTTATGCAATTTATTGGTATAGTTTAGTTCACCGGTATTATTTAATGTGTAAACTCCTGTGGCCGACACATCCCCGTTAGTAGAAAGGGTAATAACACTATTTATTGGTACTGGTACTACTGAAGTTGTTGCAGATTGCACAGGGACGCACTTAAGCGATTGCGAGTGTAATAGTATAGCCTCTTTAGCAGTCGATTGCTTAAATATGTGTTTAATAACATTGTGTGATGGTAAGTGTTTCTTACCATATACCAAATTTGTCGATCATTGCAGCGATGTCTTTGCAACTCGAGATACAAACATAAAAGAATAAAAACCATTAGCGTTTGCAGTATTTGAAAGATTCTCGGAGGATGTCTGTAATTTATCGTATGCACGTTTATCTGTGCAGCTTTCTTTAGTTCTTCAATAATAGCAATTATTTCGTTATCGTGACCAGTATGTCCAGCCTCTTTGGAAGCTATTAGTAATTTAAGCCTGTCACATAGTTCTTTTACATCATCTCAGTATTTATATTCTATAATAGAATTGGGGTAAAACTTCTCCGACTGTTTTCTTGACATCTTATTCTTATTTTCAAGACCTAATCCTGTTTTCCAATTCCTGGTCCACCAAACATGCGGCGGGTGGCCTTCTACATAGAATAGGTTTTATGGACTTAATGTATTTCATACCTGTACTGACAGCAGTTTTTTTATTAGGATCATAGTCGACCTTGTAAACATGAGTGTTCTCAAATTCTTCCAGGCTTTCGTCTCCATCTTCTTTGGCTGGGGTTGGAGTTTCGGGTAAGTATTCACCTATGTATTCATCTTCTAAGAAAGAAGGTTCAGCTTGTCGTGGAGTTTTGGCAATTTTAGATAAATTTCGCGGTTTAGATTTTTTCCGACTTTGTCGGAGATGAATGGACTCCAGGACTAAACCAAGATACACGTTTGTGTGTCTACGGTGTATGACCGCGTTTGATAATGGCTGTACCCGGAATTGTACAATACGATTTTTCGGGTAGGAAGCTGGAAAAAGACTTGCCTTTTATCTTAATAAACTTGTCAAAACCCACACGATATCTCCCATTATTGAAATTACAATCACAATCGATAACCAACATTCCGTACGGCTCCCTCCAACAAAAACGACACAAATCAAGGAATTCGCTAAAAGTGAGATCGCAAACATGATCGTCGTAAATGTGTTTTAAATTAGTTGAATCCTGTTGAAAAACGATTATCAAATTTGCATTATCTCTTAACAAGTGCTTCGAAATAGCGTTGTAAGTCTGACATAGGTAGAAGCAATCAACATTTCGATGCCTACCAAACGACAAATATTGCTTTATGACATTTTGATCTGTGCTTGGTATATCGTCAAACACAATTACAGAATAACCCAACATTTTCTCTGGAGGTTCTAAATCGTTGATATCAACGTATTCAAGATAGCCTATTTCTGGAATATTTGTCATTACCGACCTTAAAAACCATATTTTTCTTGGTGTAACGACTTAGAACATACATACAAATTCATAAAACGCAAACCATTTTCATGTAACAATAACGACATCAGAGCATTTGTTTTTCCCGAACCTGATGGCCCCGATATAAGCACTATCTTATTAGATCCTCCAAATAAGACGTTATGACCTACGAATGTAATACGTCTTGTGGCATTATCGTAATTATAAAGAGGTAATGGAAAAGGTTGAGTTTCTAACTCCATGATGGATATACATATGATTCTATCGTGTCACGCTTTAAAAGACTTCTGCTCAGCGGTCAAGGTTACTAAGGATTGTAGTAAAAGAAATACAGTATGAGAAAGGAAGCAAAACAGAAACAAGTTAATAGTTTTTCAAAGTTTATTTTTTGTTTATTTTCTATTCATCCCAGTCTTTATCCGGTAGGATTCTCACCGGCGGCTCATTTCTTCGAAGTCGCACCACTCCTGGTAATTTCGGTGTCGCCGGCGGTGTTTTCCAGTCGTCTGGATCCTCGACTTGCGGCTCCGCAGACTGGGTTGACTTTTCTCCTGCAACCACCGCCGCTACATCCTCCGGCCCAACTATTACGACCACTATAGCCTTGCCTGTTGTTTCTATTATGACTTTTACGTGTTGGTTTTCCTAGTAATTAATTGTAAAAATTAATTAAAGTAAGTCTACTAGATAAGATTTAATGCTTACAGTTACTGAATAGCTTTACCGAGTTTGTTGATTGAATGAATTGATACTAAACACAAAGCTAACACTCCATTAGAAAGAACAGATAAGTGTTGTGGTTGCAGGACTAACGCTCATTCATCCTTTCGACTGAAGAGATAACGTCCGCTAATGAAGATGCCCACTTGTGAATGTCATCCAGAACAGCTATTCTCATGAATAAAACTCCAATCAGTGAAGGGGTTGTATTCATGACACTTTGTAAGACATTCACATGCGCTTCAACAGATCCAATAACACTTTCTACTTCAGTTTCGCATTCTTTTAAAACTATACGTAAATTATTAACATAACCTATTGATAAATGAAATGTCATTTAAAGTATTTTAACTTTAGTCAAACTAATCAAACTTCTGTCGAGTAAATCATAATTTATGTCATTTATAAATTAGTAACGACAGTCCATAGCTACCCCAGACTTAAAGACTTTTTAAATACATGTTATTAAATTTTACATTAATAAGTGCTTTAATATTGTTTGCGAATGCAAACAAATTCATTCAACAAAATCCAATATATTAATGATTCCTTTGTTTTCCGACTTATTTGTTGATAGCCATGTTCACTTCCGGTTTAATCGGCAATACGTCCAACTTTTTTTTAAACGGAACGCCCAGATTTTTTAACACTTTTGAATGCAAAATAAAAAACTGCGTTCAGGAAGTATAAAGATGTTTATTTTTATTCACAAAAAAACAGTTAAAAAATTAAAAAAGTGTCCTAATACAGAAAAATCAAGATACCTGTCTATTCAGGTTGCGATTACAATAATTGTTCAAAATGCTCTCCATTTACAATTTGACAAAAATGTAAACGGTCAGTAAAATTTCTTATTGAATTTTGTATTTGTTCTGGAGTGATGCGATTGGCTTCTTGAACTATTCTCTCTTCCAATTGTTCAAGATTATGGGGACGATTTTTGTACACTTGACATTTCAAGTGACCCCAAAAGAAAAAAATGTAATGGGGCGAGAGATCTGGCAAACGTGCTGGCCATTCGATTACTCCTCTACGTCCGATCCAACGTTCCGGAAAAAATTTCATTCAAATGATCGCGGACAGTATGGGCAAAATGGGGGGGGGAGCTCCATCTTGTTGAAACCAGAAATGTGCATTATGGTGATCACCTATGTTTGCATTTGGAAAGAGGGCCCCAAGTGCTGGAACAACCTCATTTCGCAATAATTTTAAGTAGACGTTGCCAGTTAAATTTCCTCTTATAAAAAATGGTCCTATGATGTTGTTTCCAACAAGACCAGACCAAACATTCACGTTTTGAGGACGCTGTGTATGGACTTCTTCAATCCAATGCGGATTTTCAATTGACCAGTAGCGACAATTATGTCTGTTCACAGTGCCGTTGAGACAAAACGTTGCCTCATCTGAAAAAAATGATGTGATCTAAAACATTAGGCTACTGCTCGATCAATTCCGTCATTGTTTCGCAAAAATGTAGTCTACGATCTGGATCATCTTCAGTTAACTCATGGACGGGATACATTTTATAGGCTTTCATTCTTGCTGATTTAAGAATCTTATGAGCAGATTTTTGAGAGATCACATGAATTTGACCTAATTCTGTTGTGGACACGTGATGATTTTCTTCCACTGTAAGTAACACATTCAAACTTGTTTCTTCATCTGTTGCTGTTAATGGACGTCCCCTTCTAGGTAAAACCTTCACCTGACGAAAGACTTGAAACTTTTCAATTGTTCGGCATACCGTACTTTTACTAATGTGACGATCCGGATAAACAGTATCAAACAAAATACGAACCTCTTCAAAAGAACGTTGACGATCACCGTACCCACGCATCATTAAAATCTCAATTCGTTCTGATTCAGTTTCCAGTTCAAGTTCAAGTTTTACTGCCATTTTCAAATGTGTCAATGTCTAAAATAAGTAAATTTATAGCGATGCAAAAGTTAAAACGCTTTTAAAATTGTCAAATGTGACGGCAAAAAGAATGCAAACACTAAACAACAACTTTTTTCAAAAGTACCTTGTTTTTTCTGTATTAGGACACTTTTTTAATTTTTTAACTGTTTTCTTGTGAATAAAAATAAACATCTTAATACTTCCTGAACGTAGTTTTTTATTTTGCATTCAAAAGTGTTAAAAAATCTGGGCGTTCCGTTTAAAAAAAAAAGTTTGACGTATTGCCGATTAAACCGGAAGTGAAAAAATATAAACTGTATTGCATAAAATGCATTTATATTAACTATACCCCCATACCAAATTTCAGAAATCATAATTTTCAAATAACAAAGTTATTCGACCGTTCCGGGACTTTTTACTAACGCCGTATATGTAGAGTAGGTAATACCATATCTTTTTGAGAAGTCCTTTCGAATCTGACTCATATCTGAAAATATGTATGCAAGCCCAGACTTTGGCTTTATAATAAGCTGCTGCATGAATAATAACGGTTAGTCAAAAGCTGCATCTGACAAATCAAAGTGGCTATGAAAATTCTGCGCGTGACATCTTTTGTGTTTTAAAAAGTAATATAGTATCACAAAACTCCCTTCATTTATAAATAACTGAAATAATCTATAAAACCATCGAAAAATGGACTCCCAATTAGCTGTTACTTGAGTTGTAAATATGTGTTGTTTGCAATAACTTTCTAGTGATATATACGAAATAATTTGGTTGGCTTCCTCCAGATAGATTATGTTATTTAATAGTTTAATATATAAAGCGCAAATGTACAATAAAAATAATATTCAATTAGAAAAATCGTTAAGTAAAAGCTGTAACAATTCTCAACTACGGAATATTAATGAATTTACCTTTTCCTGCCATAAATAATTTGAAAAATTCTTCTAATGTTTCTCTATCACTGTACAAAATAGCAGTAAAATTACGTAGATAAACATCCTGACATTACAGTGAAAATACTCGTATAAAATAATAACAGAGAGATATACATATATATACACTGTTAAATTACAATGGGTTGACAAAAAAACGTAAAATATGTAGTATTACGATAACATTATATGTAACAACACAGTATTACTTTGTGCATTACAAAGGTGTAATGAATCTTACTGTTTGGTTTGCTTTATAACCCTGATATACATTGTAAATCTCCAAACAGTAATTGTAAATTTATTATTTTATTTTTGCCCGCCGTTGTAAAAAAAATGCAAGTCAAGCAGAAACATGCAAGGTATCAGCTGCGAGGTGGATATTGGGTACACTGCAATACAAATGCACTCTAGATACTAGCGTCCATGTGTGCAGTTGTGTTATATGAATTAGAAGGCGGCATAAATGGATGTATCGTCATCTTAGTAAGTTTTTGATTTTATAATAATATATTGATATAACTAATGAAAATGCTGTTGCTTTTAGATTTATTAGCATTACAGCTAACTATAGACACATACATATATGTAGATGTAATTTATTACTTATACTGAAATAGTAACTAGCATTTTTGCATAAATATAGGTACATATACACTGCTTAATTGAGTGAGTATTTGTAACATTACACCACTATTTAATTAATGATGATTGTAATGTTACAAATACAAACTGTGAAACTAAAGTCATGATTTGTAAAATCGCATATTCCGCTTGCTTATTTACTAATGGAATAGAAAAATTACATCAGAGAGTAATTTTACTATGATAATCGTGGGTAACAAAGTTGCCCGCGATTATAGTTGTAAATTCGCATAGAAATTTTTTTCAGTGATAGCTAGCGGCTTCTACTACTCTAGTGTGATGATGATATGAAATACATACGTCCTTTGGATTTCGAATAACATAAATAACCTTTAACAAGAATTTGTTTTTTCAATTTGTATTTGTCAATAAATGTGTTATTTTATAAATGTACTGATCATTTCTATAAATATTTTACATTTTGAAAATAGAATGTAGTTCTTTTCTATCATTGTAACAGCATGATGATTTGATACTCCTAAATTAAATTTCGATTGAACGCAAATAGAGATTGGACATGTGGTTTTAGCTGATTTCAATATATGTAATATAATAATTATCAGCTATATCCATCATAGTTAATTTTCAAAGACAAAAAGGCGATTTTTTTTCTTTCTATAAGCTTATTAATCCTATATTATAATTATATTATGATTTATATTCGGACTATATACAGGCTGACATAGAAAAAACTACGATGCATAACAACATGTGATCGAGGACCAAGAAATAACAACAAAAATTCCTATACACACATGACCGACTGCTTTTTGTTTTCAAGTTACAAACTGTTTTTTATATTGTTCTTGTTTTCTTTACTTTTACCTAGGCAATAAAAAATATTTTTTATGAAACAAAACATTTGGTAAATGTGAAAGCAATATTAACTTAGTTTATTGAAAGTTTCAGGGACATGATCATGTGTTACGGCGAAGGTCGTTCAAATACTTCCGAAGCTCAACGCATCAAGAAAGATACCCATTAAGGCAAGTTCCTAATGTTAAGACATTTATTGACGTACATACATAGGCGTTTGGGAGAAGATTGTTGCTTTAAAAAACCAAAATATGATTCTGAGGTTAAGAGAACTCGTCGTATAATGTCGCAAATGAAGAAGCTATTTTGCAAATAGTAGAAGAGAATCCTAGAATAAGCACCAGGAGAATAAGTGCAGCTGTACTGAATGCCAATCGTAAATCTGTTAAGAAAGTCCTCAAAGAACAACTTCTTCATCCATTTTATTTCCAAAAAATTCATCACCTGTTGGAGCAGGATTTCCTACCGCGTTTACAATTTTGCGAGTGGTTGCAAAATAAAGGGCAAAACTTTCTGCCGTTAATTTTCTTTACCGATGAAGCAGGTTTCAATCGCGATGGCATTTTAAATATTCACAATATTCATTATTGGAGCGATGAAAACCCTCATCAGAACGTAATACAGAATCACCAGTATGGGTTTTCCTCTAATATATGGGCAGGTATAATCGACAATTATCTAATTGGTCCATTTCGAATGCCCAGACGATTGACAGACTAACTCTATCGCATTTTTTTGGAAAATGAACTGAATACGTTACATATTAGAAGTTGTTCCATTGAATATATTATAAGAAGAATGTACTACATGCACAATGGAGCGCCAGCTCACTATTCGAAGAAAGTAAGGGAATTTCTGCAAAGAAAATTTGGAAGTAGCTGGATTGGTCGTAGGGGACCTATACTGTGACCAGCTCGTAGTCCCGACCTTAATCTTCTCGATTTTTCATTTTGGGGATTTATGAAATGTGAAGTGCATTCCGCAGAAATAGATAGTGAAGATCAATTATGGAACAGAATTGTAGAGTCTGCTGATAGATTTCGTAATATGTAGTGCTAACATTTTCATTAGTAATCTTTCATAGCTTACTGATTTTTAGCAGCGATAACCAAATTTAATTTTGTTAATGGAACACCCTGTATATTTTCTGTAAAAATTAATCCTCATTAAAAAATGTTTATCAGGATACGTCACAAGTTGGCATATGTGTAGCATTTGTCTACGGAAACGAAATAATAATTTAAAAGTATGGAAAACTAAAATTTGCTTTTTAAATACAAATTAAAAAAAATTAAATACTACATAGTAAGTATGACTTATAATAATTGTTCAAATTGTCCACCATTACTTTCTAAACATTTGTAGGCTCGCGTAATTATGTTTCTCCTGGCGTTTAGCAGCATTGCAGGTATAATTGGCAAGCAAGCTGCGGTAATTTTATTCTTCAGTTCAGTTAAAGATTTTGAGAAGGAGTATCATAAACTTGGTTTTTAAAAAGCCCAAACAAAAAAATCCAGAATTGATAAATTAGGCTTTCTGCCAGGCCACAGAATTGGTCCTCTGTTGCCGATCCAGTTTTGACCAAATTCATTTTGTAGATAATTTGTTACTGCAGCTCCATTATGAGATGGGGCGCCGTCATGTTGGAACCACAAGTTTTGTCTTAAGCTAATGGGAGATTGTCTATGTAGTCTTCAAATTCATTTTGTAAAAATAATAAATATCGGTTCTGGGTCAAAGTCCCTCGTAAAAATATGTCCCCAAAATTTCATTGTCGACTATCCCTACCCACACATTAATGGAAAAACGCACTTGCGCGCGAGTTTCGACAATTACGCGAGGGTTTACATCGTCCCAGTAATACGTACTCTTTTTATTAAAAATACGATTTCTGTGAAAATTACATTTATCAGTCCAAATGATGTTATTTAAATATTGTCTTCCCACATTCGTCAGCCATTCACAAAATATTATTTTATTGTTGGGATAATTAGCATGTAATGTTTGGACTAAATGTAATTTAAAAGGCAATTTTGATGAATTTTTTGGAAATAAAATGGATGAAGAAGTTGTTCTTTGAGGACTTTCTTAACAGATTTACGATTGGCATTCAGTACAGCTGCACTTATTCTCCTGGTGCTTATTCTAGGATTCTCTTCTACTATTTGCAAAATAGCTTCTTCATTTGCAACACTATACGACGAGTGCAATTTTAAAATATTCATAATTTCGTGTCTTGGAATATTCAAATTAAACGCTGCTTGTTTTGTAGAAGTTTTTGGATTGGTTCTAAAGTAAGCTAAACTAATAACTTCATTACCGTGGTTGTTTCCTCGTCCATTTTGAATATTATTTATACGCCTTGAAGAGGAGCCAGTTAAGCGCAGACAATTGTCTAAATTTTGAAAAGTATTTACGTGAGGTTGTCTTCTGTCAGAATATACATTTTGATATAAGATAGCAGCCTGACCTTTATTGTTATTTGATCAGTGAGAACAGCAGAACATATCAACCTTTTCACTGTTTGTAAAGCTCATGTTCATTTTCCTTATACAAAACACTAACGTTTTTTTAAGTTAAATAAGAACCGCAGTACCTTTATCAGTATCAAACACTTCTAACTGACTTATGTCAATTATTTACAGGTAGGTATAAACAATAGAATGTCACAGTCGACTACTATATTTTATTTTTCTCATTATTAGGCATAATTTAAAGGCAGGCCCTTACTTGTTATAGATCGTTATAAAGAGAAATTTATTTAGAATTATATCCCGTAAGAATATACGGGGTGTTTCATAATATATGCGCAGGACTTCAAAATGTGATAGCTTGTCCAAAAACTTGAAAAACAGTTTCTATCAACTTACCTTCTAAAATGCACCATTTTCGAGATACAGGGTGTTGAAATTTAATTTAAAAAAAATTGTTTTTTGGAAATATCTCCGGAACGGTTTATCGTAAAGAAAACAGCTTTTGTAACCATTTTCTACTTATAATAAGCTAAGTTGTCTGCAAGAAAAAAAAATTTAAGTCATTATTAGTGAAGATTTTGAAGCGGTAGTGGTTGTTTTTCTCCCCAACTTCTACGCCACTGGAAAAAAGTACGGTTTTGAGACGCCCATTTGGTCAAGAACTCTAAAGTTGACCGTTTTCGAGAAAAATCAACTTTTATGTTCTTAACGTTTGCTTTTCTTACTTGTTCCAATGTTTTAGTAAGATAAAACTTTTATTTCAAAAAATTTACCATGTTTTTCAACATAAAAGTTAATTTTTCTCGAAAACGGTCAACTCAAGAGCTCATGACCAACAGTACCTTTTTCGTGTAGAAAACATTGGCGGTTCAAATGCGCATCTCAAAACCGTACTTTTTACAGTGGCGTGGAAGTTGGGGAGAAAAACAACCACTACCCCTTCAAAACCTTCACCAATTATGACTTTAAAAAAAATTTCCTCGCGCACAACTTAGCTTATTATAAGTAGAAAATAGTTACAATAGCTGTTTTCTTTACGATAAACGGTTCCGAAGATATTTCCAAAAAACGTTTTTTTTATTAAATTTCAACCTGTATCTCGAAAATGATGCATTTTAGAGGGCAAGTTGATAGAAACCGTTTTTCAAATTTTTTGACAAGGTATAATATCCTGAAGTCCTGCGCATATATGATAAAACACCCTATATAGTGTTCCATTTAAAAAATTAAAGTTGATTATGGTTACTAAAAATTAGTAAGCTACCTATGAAAGATTACTAATGATGCAATATGATAGACCATCTCCAGAAAAAAAAACATTTTCCTCTAATATTCTTTTGTATGTTTGATAATAAAGCTGATATAGGCTGAACAATGAAAAACCAATCACTCATATACAGGGTGAGCCACTTAAAATGATACACTAGAATTACGACCAAACTAAATAAAAATTTTAAAATTCGACCAGGTTAACTTATAGTGGTCGATGAGGAGCACATTTAAATAACAATGTAAATTTTATAATATTGATGATGACGTCACGCCAAAATCAATTTGCATTTTATTAAGTAGCACATTTATCTTTTCTATCACTGTATTGTAAGAAGATGGTATTTCTAACACATCACAATCACTTATTCAATATTTTATCCAGCTCTGTTTGAAATAACAAAGAATGAAATTTGATTGTTTAAATTACGCGCTATCGAAGTTTCAAGCTTAGTTTACCGAAATTTTACGTAAGGCATGTTAATGTGTATGACATTCGATTTTCAGGTATTAGTTGAAATTTAGCATGATCATCATCGCCTTGATAATGACAGCTTCATTGTTGAAACGCGTCGGCTTTATGTGTTATGGTTAATGCTTTGCAAGTGAAATAGTGATATCTGTGTGCGATTTTGACACGTAGAGGTACAATAATTTCCTATTTATAGTAAAATAACAATTAAATCCTAAACATAAATAAAGTACTACACTACAAATAGTTTTTTTTTCTATTTCTATTGTATATTATGATGCAGTATGTGTCAAGTTTAGGGCCGCCGTTAGCACAGCCAAGGCCCGGGGTAAAATAATACAGCGGCTCCACTCCCACTCAATATTTGATGTGTTTTCTTTTTGTGAATAGTATTAATATATGGATTAAGGTTTTATGAAAACAAAACTTACTACTGCTGATGGTATTTATTATAGATTGAAATAATTTTTTATTTGCATGTATTTGTTCAACAAACTTTTTAACTGTATGAATTTTTTGATGAACATCTATTTCAGCCGCCTTCTCTCCCTCCCCTCCCCTCCCCCGGAAGTCAGGGTCCCGGGGATTTGGCCCTCTCTGCTCCTCCTGACGGCGGCACTAGTCAAGTTTATAACATACTGCTGTTTGCAAAACTTTGGAACCATGAAAACTTTAACTGTATAAAGTCCTACAATCTCGCTAATCAAAGAATAACTGAAAATAATCCTGACCGACGACGATTGCAATTTTGTGCAATTAATAACAATTCTAATTTATAGTTGAATATTTATTTTTGAGATTCATATATGTACATTATCTTTCAACCGAACTGTTACTTGGCAAAATTATCGCTCAAGTGTTATAGTAAACCTAGAATATTTCGCGCTGGCTACACCCAAACTCCACGAAAAGTAAAATATGTAAGAAAGAATTGTGATGAGTTTGTTCTTAGACCTTTTTCTTACCTGGAACGTTGAATGGGAAAATCTATCTAGACTTCACTAGTAAATATGATTAGGCCAATACTGACAGAAATTACCGAGAATGACATCAATACTTGCATATAATTTGATATGTCGATAAAATTGTGTAAGTTAGTGTTGTGTTGTTAGTGTTCTGAATGAATTAAAAGGGAAGTTGTATAGAATGGTTATCCAGATCACAAAACTTACTATTTCTTGATTTTGAGGTTGTTTAACGGGAATAACTTAAATACTCCAAATAAACGTTTTAGAAGAACTATGATTAGTTACGTCGGAATTGCATCAGAATGTTTTGAACATCCTGTAACATTTTTCACATTTAATAGTTTAACATGTAAATACCCGGTATGAACTGCAAAACTAAAACATTGTTATAACAATAAAACTATAGTCATAAAAAATATTTGATTTGACCTCTATTTCAATGTGAATGCTATAGGCTGAAAGTCGGTCCTATACGTAAAGGTTGATGTGACGTTAGTGAAAGCAACTACATCAAGATATTTTTAGAAAAGAATCTGTTTCCAAAATTTATGTTGACATACAGATGATATTATTTCATAATATACAGTAAATGTTGTAATTCATACAATAACAGCGTCTCTAGTTATTTGATAATATAGCAATAAACGAAATTGTTCCTACTTAATGTTAAGTTTCAAAATTACTAATTATTCCATAATGCTTTGTAATAATAGTAATGAGAAGTAATTTTATTGTTTTTAGTTTCACCTTGAAGGTTTATAATGTTTACTACTTAAAATTCTAATAACTATTTTATCGGTTAAAATACTGGACTCTAATTAGAAATTTAGTAGTATAAAAGTGATAAAATTGGAAGGTAATTATTAGGAAACTAAGAAAATACATGATTGTCATATTTCTGAAAATTGAATTGGTGTTAATTGACGCGTGATAAAATAAACACATATTTTATCACGCGTTTCCTTAAACCTTAAAATTTACACAATTGTAGTGTAAGTAAATGTAAATAAGAAATAAGTAAAGCTAGGGATTACATAGGATTTACTAGTGTTGTATAAATGCATCCCAGGCTGCTATAAATAATAGTAGGAAAACAAAGTAATACCTACCGTTAATGATTGCAGGTACACATCATAGAAGACAATAGTTGAACAAAACCTGTATGGGCTAGTGCTAAATATAATACAACGTAAATGTTAAGATACCGTTAATATAGGAGTTGTTTCAGGCGAAAATACTCTCTCAGCATTAATAAATTCTTATTAAATGAAAGGAAAACCAGAATAGATGTTACAAAACAATAACTGATACTAACTCAAGCAGAAGTTTTATGTATTGAAATCGATTATGGCGTTGATGATTTGATTATTGCGTATTATTTCCGTTACAAATGGATGTGGTTGGCGTCGGGACTCAAAAAAGCACATTACTATTCATGGTTCGCACGAACCAATTATCGCTTAAATGGGCTATCTTCCAGATTATTGACATATAGACAGCGTAGTAAATGCCAGCAGAAAGCAGAAAGGAGAACATTGCGTCTAACTATGAAACAAATCTCAGGAAGCGGTACATGTATCTAGCCCAGCATTTCGAAATTTCGTGCTGCATCATTTTATTTCGCAAAAATAATACCTTTCACTGTCATATTAACCAAGGCTTTCTTTTGGGAGGAGCACGATACTTACCAGACTGATATCTCCAAATTTCGTAATTTTGTTATCATCTTATGCTTACTTAGTGTCCTTTTATACCGTAAAAAGAAAAGTTTATGCTTTCATATTAACCGAGTTATAACGATTTTAAAGTCCAACCATAGCATGTCTCGAGTCCTACTATTCCTGCATTAGGAAATTTCGTCGCACTATGATTTTGTGTCATTTTTTGCTCTCTCTTCTTTAGAAATGGTCGAATTAATTTTCTATTTTCAGGTGGTGAAAATGGCGTTTCAGTGGATTTACTATAAAGAAAATACTCAAGCGTAATAAGCATTGGCGCGGAAGTGGATGGAATAGGTTCGAAGAATAACGATGTTAGAGAACCAGGAGTATGGCTAGATATTTTAACGATTGGACTAGCTGTAGTAGGGGCAAGCCCATCAGTTATATAGATCGGCATAAAATTACATCTTAAAATATTTCAGTCTTTAAAAGAGAATACATGAATAAGCCTACCTTGATAGTCACACGACTGGTTTGACATTTATGACTTATAAGTCGTAATTATGAACCTCTCCAAAAATCCATATAGTATTCTGGCAAATGATTGCAGCTTGTGGTTGCGATGGGAAAAAACTGGCACAAGTGTCACCTCTCTGCTGTTTCACGTAGTTAGATATCTCAACTAAGAAATGGGAATCGTCTTTATGGAAAAATAATTGCCAGTGTTTCGCAGGAGAACATCTAACATGATAAACAAAATATTAACAAACCTAGAACAGCATTTCTCTACGGGACTGACTGGTGGTGAACCTTTGAAAATACTATAAATGGAAATATAGTATTACAAGCAATATTTACAGCAATTGCTACTGCAACGAATGTTGTTGACGTTTTATACATATATGCGATGGTCAAATGTTAAGAGGTTTCAAATAATTGTCAATTCAACAATTGTCCTATTGAAATCTATTGTTCTTTATAGGTATGTTCTTTGAGTGATCTGACTAGACAAAGATTATTTCTTTTTATGAAATGTATGGAGAGTGGCACAAAGTAAATGTCCGAACTCTCTGACAAATACTCTTCCTGTAAGCATAAACTGTTTCATGTTTAAGATTATTGTTGATTTTTATGTTAATTAGATTAATTAGTGCAGGTTGCCTGTAATAGTAATATAAATAGAGTGATGTAAAACTGATGTTTTCGCACTATGTATGTCCTGGCCCTCACAGCCACTACAATAAAGCATTAAACAATTCAAATCTAAGTTTGAAAAATTCTACAGTTAAAGCATTTTGCACAACTATAATCTTTTATCTGGTACAACCAATTTAAAGCTGTCCTTTATTAATAAAAAACTGGTTTTGAGAAAAAATTACAATTGTATTAATATTTAGTTAACGCATAACTATTAAAAGAATTGTGTAGAACGTGCGAATGTTTTGAACCAGGCGACACGGACAGTCTTCGCAACGTTAAGACCTGAAATCTCACAACTTGGTATGACAATTGAAATAATCTTTCAATTGTCTTACCAGGTTATGAGATACTTCTCAGGTCTTAAACGTTGCGAAGACTGACTGTGTCACCTGATTGAAAACATTCGGACGTTCTACTCGAAAGTGGTATTTTTACAGAATTCGCAAGCAACTGAAACCAAAAATTCCAGCAAATTTCTCAAAGATTGTCTACCTCTGACTTTTTGACCGCCATCTTCGTCATATTTCCATCAATATTTGGTTTCTATTGGTATTCCCTTCGTAATTTTGAATCATCTTTCAGTAGATATAAACGGGGGATTTCAGATTCATTTGTATAAGGTAGCGCCCAGACGTTTTTCCAAGACGTTGGCAAGGTGGGGTGTGGGAGAGCATCTTCAAGACGTTAGGGGTGCTGAGATTTCTTTAAGACACGTGAGGTGCATATTAATTAGTATTGTGAAAGGTACATTTTTAATATGTCGCATGGTACTAGGGGGTGAGCAGGCGTGCGAGTATTGAATATTTCTGGCGTATTGAAAATAGTTGCGTCACCTGCATTCTTTAAGGGTGCATATTAATTAGTGAGCGTGCAGTATCTATTTATTTGATCAGGCCATGTTACTTATTTGCGTCAGATTATTGAATTTCTATGAACCTGTTACGATTGAACAGGTTTCCAACGGCTATGTCTGTGTATTTGATCAGCCCCTGCTAGGATTGAACAGCTTTCCAACAGCTAGATCTGTTTATGAAATAGAGGCTGTGGTTCTATCCACTCGTCATAGAGTGAACGTTTGAATAGAAAATAATTGGAGACAATTTCATAATTTAGGCTGTCACTGATGTTGACTTTATTATGAGTGAACATCCTAAGCTTTCAATTCACTATTTTATAGTGTGAGCATAAGTATAACCAAATACTATATGAATATACAGTGTGTTTCACTTTTCATGGGGACACCTAAATAACTTTTTTATTTTGAAAGCAATCAATATAAAATTTTTATCAGTTATGTAGGCCACGACAATGCATCTTTTCATATGAATAGAGTTTTTATAAAGTCAAAATCTAGCCAACTACGATTAAAATAAAAAGTAGCGTTTCAAGTCGGGTCATAGTAGCAATTAAGATAGAGCAAAAAAGTATTAAGAAAAGTTATTACAAATCACTCAAGAACTCCAAATACCAAATTTCTCTGAAAAATTTGTAATTTTACATTTTTCTCCATTTTTATGCCATCAGCAGATGATAATTTGTTATTGCAATAATAAGAGTGCCATGAAACAAGAAAACGATTCATCAGTTCAAACGTCAAACATCAAACGTCAATTCACTAAACAGTTTACTTCAGTTGCAACTATCGAACTTTGCTAAGCAATGGCCGATAGACATTTAAGTATTGCTGAAAAAGTAGAAATTATTCGAATTGTTGGTGACAATGTACGTTCTACCCGAGAGGCGGCTAGAGAGTTTAACGCGAGGCACCCTGAACGTCCACCCATCCGTCATCGAACTGTTGCATACTTGAATAATATTTTCAACACTACTGGAAATGTTACTAAACCACGTCCACGAGGATTGAACAATCGAGAACACCATTTAGATGCAGTAATATTAGCAGCGTATCGTAATAATCCTCACACGAGTTTACGAGATATGGCTAGAAATTTAAATATCTCTTACTCTAAAATTTGGAGATGTCTCCGTCGTCACAAATTGAAACCGTATAAGCCAAACTATTTACACACTCTTGAAGATGGAGATCTCCATAGAAGAATGGAGTATTGTCTATGGGCTCAAGGTAATTATCTACATGACAGAGAATTTTTGAAAAAAATTATGTTTAGTGATGAAGCTACACTTACTACTAACGGTGTAGTTTCGTCCCAGAACTGTAGATACTGGGCAACAGAAAACCCAAACTGGGTCATCAACTGTAAAAGACAATATTCACAGAAAATTAATGTGTGGTGCGGAATTTTAAATGCACGAATCATTGGCCCGTTTTTCTTTTTTGACACGCTAAATGCAGAAAGGTTTATACATTTTTTAAATACTGAATTAATGGATGTGCTTGATGATTTACCACTGGATGAGAGGCGAGATTTGTACTTCCAGCTAGATGGATCCCCGGTTCATAACGCAAGAATAGTGCGAGCATGGTTAGATGAGAACTTTCCGTTAAGATGGATAGGTTGTAATAGCCCGTTAATAGAGTGGGCTCCTAGATCGCCTGACATTACACCACTTGACTTTTACAGGAACTGTGTCAGAGAATCCGACAAGCCTGCCGAGAAATTTCCCCAGAAATACTACGACGAGTTGTACGGAATCACAAAAGACGATTGGAAAAAATGTATCCGTCTTCAAGGTGATCTAGTTGAAAAAGATCCTATTTAAAATATTGTTGCTATATTTTGTTCTTTAATACTGAATAAAATTTGCGAATCGTTTTCTTGTTTCATGGCACTCTTATTATTGCAATAACAAATTATCATCTGCTGATGGCATAAAAATGGAGAAAAATGTAAAATTACAAATTTTTCAGAGAAATTTGGTATTTGGAGTTCTTGAGTGATTTGTAATAACTTTTCTTAATACTTTTTTGCTCTATCTTAATCGCTACTATGACCCGACTTGAAACGCTACTTTTTATTTTAATCGTAGTTGGCTAGATTTTGACTTTATAAAAACTCTATTCATATGAAAAGATGCATTGTCGTGGCCTACATAACTGATAAAAATTTTATATTGATTGCTTTCAAAATAAAAAAGTTATTTAGGTGTCCCCATGAAAAGTGAAACACACTGTATATATACGTGTAAAGAATAGTTCTTTAAGTGAAGTATAGATGCCGCCTATACTTCATTCGCGTTTATCGGTCGGTCAGGTGTATACGTATTCTCGCCGTCTCCACTTGTAATCTAATTTAAAAACATGGTTAATACACGAAAAGACGCGAAAAGTATAAATTCGCAATCTCAAAATCGTTCCCTACCGGCAGACTGGGAAGAAATAGTAAAAGGTTTGATTGCACAAGAAACAAAGAGATTAAACGAAAAAATTGAAATGTTGGAGAAGGAGGTAGATGCTCTAAAGAACTGTAATGAAAAGTGTAAGTGTCAAAGTGAGATAGTATCTAATGCTAACTGTTCAAATTCAAATAACGAAGAACTAAATATTTCTAATACATCTACCGAAACAGTTGTTAATGCTAAATCAATACAAATTCCGTTGCAATATGAAAAACACGATACAAGCACGAGGAATTCGCAGAAAAAGAGGAGAACAGAGATGGAGGTACATCGAGAAACCAAAGTTCGGAACTCGCTGCAGATCGCAAGCTCTGGATTTACGTCGGCCGATGCAAACCGAAGCTCACCGCACAGCAACTGACATCGTATATGGAACAGCAATCCCCGGGGCAACGCTTCGAAGTTGAAAAACTACCGTCCAAACGTAAAAATTCTTCATTCAAAGTAAGCGCGAATTATATGTTAAAAGACATAATATACGAGCCATCCTACTGGCCGGAAAATATATTAATAAAGCGTTTTAGATTTTTTCGTCAAAAAGCGCCAAAAATTAATCAATCACCATTGTAATAATGGGAAAAAGAAAATAGACTGTTCATCAATAAATATATTACATCAAATAACGAAATACACCTGTTTCTAAGTAGTTTTGAACACGATGTCCATATACTCGCGTTATCCGAGCACTGGTTAGATACAGCGAAGGTAAATTCTTTCCACCTTGAGGGCTATCTGTTGGGGTCTTGCTTTGTACGCAAAAATATGAAGCATGGAGGGTCCTGTCTACTCGTAAAACGAGGTATTTCTTTCGAAGAAGTTATAGAACTGAAACATAAAAGTTTAGATTCAGTATTGGAATGTTCAGCTATTGAGTTAGGTGATAGCAGGTTAATCGTTGTAAATATATATAGATCACCAACTGCAGATCTAGAGAGATTTTTTGAAATTCTAGAAGAAATTTTGGAATATATAACGATTAAAAAACCACATTATACGGTAGTATTATCCGGCGACTTTAATATAAATCTCCAAAATAAAGAGCAAGCCACTCTGAAAAGGTTCTACGATGTGATCAGGTCTAATAACTTAGAAATTACTATTACTAGTACTACAAGAGTGACGTCTACATCATTTACTACGATAGATAATATATTAACTAACTCCACAAAGTTAACGAATGTTATTGCGAGTTTTTCAGAATTTTCCAAGAATCAGTAGAGCTAACGTGCTCTAAATACCGTATCAAACGTGGTGTGTTTCACAATAAAAAGAACTGGGTAACTGATAGTATCAGGCGTAAGTCTCAAATTAAAAGACAATTATATGAGAATATGTTACACAACCTTGTCAATAGAGAGCAATATAAAATATTTTGTAAAGATCTTCAAGAAGAAATAAACAAGCAAAAGCGCATCGTAAACTCTCAATTTATCATTAATTCTCAATAAATAATAATAATAATAATAATAAAATAAAGGCAACATGGAGTTTAGTAAAAAACATTACATCATGTACAACTACACAAAATAATTGTTGTATAGAAAACATCCAGCTCGAAGCACCAACCACATTACTGAATGAGGAGCTAGCTAGTATAAATGATTACCTTATCAATATATGTCAATCTACTAAAAGCAATAGACTTAACGATTCATACAGTTTACAGAGGAACCCTCGTGCCATTTTCATGACACCGACAACGCCGGAGGAGGTATATGATGTCATACGAAATCTTAAACAAACAGGTTCGGTGGGACATGATAATATATCCGTTAGACTGTTGAGGGGGTGTGCTTTGCAATTGAAGTACCCTCTTGCATACATCATCAACCTATGTATGGAATCGGGGTTTTTTCCGGATGAATTAAAAAAGTCAACCGTTATACTCGCTTATAAAAAGGGCAATAAATCAAACATCGACAACTACCGACCCATATCATTACTATCGATAATATCTAAGGTCTTCGAGAGAATATTCTATGTCCGAATATACAATTTTCTAAATCACTGTAACATATTGAATACGACGCAAAATGGTTTCATGCAGGGACGAAACACAAACAGACCAATTTACCAAGTAGTTCATGAAATACTGACGGGCCTTAATAACAATGAGCACACGATGGCCTTACTAATGGATCTTAATAAAGCATTTGACAGTATAAGTTATTCCATATTATATGAAAAAATGGATTGCGTTGGTATTAGAGGCAGTGCCCTTGCATTGATGAAGTCATATTTAACTGGTCGTCTACAAAGAGTGCAGGGCTGTGATTATGATACCCATAGAGTTGTATATTCGAGTTGGCAGCTCACACAAAAAGGGTTCCGCAGGAGTCTATATTAGGGCCCTACTTTTCTTAATATATATTAATGATCTTCCTGGAATATCTAAGGATAAGACTGTATTATACGCCGATAATACCACGGTTGTCGTACATACTAAGAACGACATTAATGAGGAAGTGAAAAGTACCCTGAATGATTTCGATACGTGGTTCAAGGAAAATGATTTAAAACTGAATATAGAAAAAACTAACATGCTGAGTTTTGGTTATTTCAAACAAAATGAGGAGGAAGTTGATCACGAAAACAAAATACTTACTTCGTCTGAACAGGCAAAGTTCCTAGGCCTAATCATCGATTGCCAGCTAAACTGGAAATTTCACGTAGACTCATTAGCTTCAAAATTATGTTCGTATAGTTACGCCCTAAAAACAATATCTAAAACTGTAAATATTGAAGCGGGTATTAGTGCATATTATGCGTGTACTCCAGAATTAAATATGGCGTTATATTCTGGGAAATTCTGTGGACTCATCGTGAATTTTTAAACTTCAAAAACAATGTCTTCGTAGTGTTTTTCGGCTTCCATACCAAAGCACATGTCGCGAAATTTTCGCTATAAACGGTATTCTTACACTACCCGCTATCTATATATATATATATGAATGTGAATGTGCGCTATTCATACGTGAAAACTACGAAATGTTTAGTGGTCAACAATTAGCACATCATTATAACACACGTGGTATGAGTGACGGTCATCATCTTCTCCCTCCTCAAAGCACTAAAAGTATTGTGAGCAGAAATGTAATAACACAAACTGTAAAAATATACAATCACTTACCTAGTGAACTAAAGCAACTGAATAACAAAATGTTCAAAAAGGTGCTGCATTCAAAGCTCAGCAAGAGAGTCCTCTACAGCTTAGACGAATACTTCTCCAATAATATGGAATAATATTCTACATTTACAATGTTGTCATGTATTTTTGTTTTTGACTGTAATGTTGTATATTTGTATGTAAATGCAGCATTGTTATGTATGTGTCTTAAATGTAAAAATTGTATTTTATTATTATATACCAAATGCTATATTTTATATTTGTTGACGTGTTCAATGCATTGAATTTGCACTATTGAATAAAGTTACCTATCTATCTATCTATCTATCTATCTATCTATCTATAGCTGAATTTAGCAGATGCGTGAGACCAGACAAATATTGTCTATAAATCGATACTGACTGTTCTATGGACTGCACCTAGCCGCCTACTAACCAACTACTGAGTGCAATTATTCGTTTGGTCCGCTAGTTGTTCGCGTGCGTCTCTTGCTCTTCCCCTTTAAAACTCTCGCAGCTCTAAGCATACGGTAGTGCCGCTCTATACTTCCCTAATGGAACTACACTTCTTTGACTATATTAATACTAGTATTATATTTGGTATAACATTCCACGCACTGATCTTTTCAAAAAGCACAAAACTTACGTATTTAAATTTCCTAATAATATTAAACACTTTGAATCACAAAATATAAGCCAAGGAGAATCCTTTCTAATGAGAGCAAATTTGCTACATTTTTGCTACAGAAAATAATTTAAATTTATAGAAAAAATTCTGACCCCAAGATATCTTCGGATAAGTAAAAGATAGTGATACTCGGTTTTCGTTAATTTATTGATAGTTTAGCTTACGTTGTTGTTAGTCCGTGATCAAATAGGCATGTTTCTACTTATATTTTCGATAAAAAAAACAAAATTTTCGAAAAAAATCATAAGCAGCGTCCTCTAGCATGCACATTACTTATTAGATTGGTTCGAATTTGTACGCATTAGATTGAAGGAATAGAATTGTTTTCAACGAGGCTAAGTTTGCTAAATTCGGTTCAACAGAACCTGAGCTACGAACGTCCCTTCAAAAGAAAGTTTCCCCTCGTTCGATATAAAATATGCCAACTTCCTATTTTTATCTTTTTGATAAAGTAAATAAAGTTTCCTGATGTTTCTTGGGGCCACTTTGTTAGTGATATTTTTCCCGAAGCTGTACTATAAACCGTTCCTAAGATACGGCCAAGCGCTATTCTTAGTTGGCCACCCGGTATATCTGCCACATGTATCCTGTGCAAACTTCCATCTTTCTCATGTTTTCGTTATTACTGAACTCGCAAATACCAATGTTGAGGTAAATAACTCATATTAATTAAAATATATGCATAAGAACAGTCTAATAAGGTAGTAATAAGTAAAAAGGTGTTTATATCTGTTATAGATAGTTGGTATTAGCATGTGTGGATAGGGAGTTAGGAGTGGGGGGAAATGACATTATGATAATGAGAATATATTTTTTTCATGCTTGTTTTGACAGATTACTATTCATGTAATTTTTGTATTCCTAAGTGAGAGTTAATAAAAACTATTTGTAGAAATAGTGTGTTTACATTGTGCTCGGACACAACAGTTGGCGACGAGGATTAAAAGAAGAATAATTACAATTACCTACTTACAAAAAAAAAAAAAATACAAGTACCTAACATACATACATAAAAAAATGGCGGATACAACAAAAACAATACATACAGTGTTCACGATAGAACAATTTACCCCGAATGTACAATGGGATAGGTGGGTAAAACGACTAGAAGGTGCGTTTAAAATATTTGCTGTACCTGACGACATGAAAGCTTCATATTTGTTACATTACATGGGACCAGAGTCGTACGATATTTTATGTGACAAACTAGCACCAAATAGCCCTGAATCAAAAACATATGAGGAACTTGTTGACTTAATGAAGAACTATTACAATCCACAACCCTTGGAAATAGCTGAAAATTTCCGATTTAGGCAAAGAACTCAACATGACGGAGAGACGATACAAGAATTTACAGCCGCATTACAAAAACTGGCACGCCATTGTAACTTCGGTGATTATTTACAGACAGCTTTGAGAAATCAACTTGTGTTTGGATTACGAAGTCAACCTATCCAGGCACGGTTACTAGAACAACGAGACCTGACTTTCGAAAAGGCGTTACAAATAGCTACAGGAATGGAACTTTCCGCTAGGGATTCGGCGCAGCTACATACTACACCGAAGAACGTAAATGCTGTGAGTGTGAACAGTGGTAAGAAGTTACATAAATCTAAAAACGTAGATGCGACAGAAAAGCGAAAAGACAAAAAATTTGCATGCTATAGATGTGGTTCAAAAGAACATTTAGCGAACAAATGCAATAAAATTAATATGACCTGCAATTTTTGTCATATAAAAGGTCATTTAGAAAAGGTATGTACTAAAAAGAAAAATTGTGATGCAAAACAAGTAGATTTTGAGCCTATTTTACATATTAATACTACCGATAAAGAAATATTGCGAAAAAAATTTATTATAAATATTGCCATAAATGATATTAAATTTGAAGGAGAACTAGACAGTGGCGCGGCAGTCACATTAATATATTTTAAAGAATTTAAGGAAAATGTCCAAATGTACCTATACATAATTCTAAACTAAATTTGGTTAGCTATTGTAATACTAAACTTAAGGTAATAGGTCGTGCAAATGTTAGGGTTGTTTACAAAGGTAAAACTGACAATTTAGATTTGTACCTCACAAATATTGATAAAAAACTAATTATAGGTAGAGAATGGATCAGACCTTTACAAATGTTAAATTTAAAACACGAAATTCACTCTCTAGAAACAAATGATAAACTGCAAAATTTGCTAACACAATTCAAACCTTTATTTCAGGATAGTATAGGAAAAATTACAAATGTACAAGCATCGATACAACTAAAAGACCCTAATACAAAACCAATTTTCTTTAAAGCGAGACCCGTTCCTTTCTCCTTACAACCCAAAGTAGAAGCAGAAATACAAAAATTAGTCGACGAAGGAATACTACGAAAGGTGGACAGATCCGATTGGGCAACTCCAGTTGTACCTGTCATAAAACCAAATGGCAAAATACGTTTATGTGGTGATTTCAAGGTTACTTTAAATAAACACATACGTGTGGACGATCATCCACTGCCGACGATCGACGAACTCTTCAGTTCTATGGCCGGAGGAGAAAAATTCACGAAATTAGACATAAGTCAAGCTTTTCTACATATGGAGGTCCGTCCCGAAGATCAGCATATGGTCACGTTAAACACACACAAAGGTCTGTATGCCTGTACTCGATTATTATACGGAATTGCTTCCGCACCTGCGATTTGGCAGCGCGAGATGGAAAATATATTACAAGATATTCCCGGTACCACGGTGTTTTTAGATGACATCAAAATAACTGGTAAGACCGATGACGAACATTTAAAAAGATTACAGTTAGTTTTGACTAAATTAATGCAACACAATATTCGTGTAAATTTAGACAAAAGTGTGTTCATGTCAGACCAGATTGAATATTGCGGATATGTGATTAATAGAAAAGGCATACACAAATCATCTTCAAAAATTGAGGCTGTACAAAAGGTAAAAAGACCCACAAATAAGAGTGAAGTTAGAGCTTTTATAGGTTTAGTAAATTATTACGGACGATTTTTTCAAAATTTAAGTACACTTTTGCAACCATTATACCATCTTTTGAAAAACAACGTTAAATTTTACTGGTCAAAGGATTGCAAACAATGTTTCGAGTTGATTAAGAATGAGATACAATCAGATAGGGTTCTTGCACATTATGATCCCAAGTTACCGCTGATTTTAGCAACTGATGCGTCATCATACGGCGTTGGCGCAGTTCTTTCACATATGTACCCTGACGGTAGTGAGAGGCCCATACAATTTGCTTCTCAGACTTTATCTCTTACACAGAGACGATACTCTCAAATCGACAAAGAGGCTTACGGGATAATCTTTGGCGTCAAGAAATTTTACCAATATCTGGCAGGTCGTCATTTTATCCTGGTTACGGATCATAAGCCACTTACTCAAATACTTAACCCTGGAAAAGGATTACCTACCTTAAGTACGACGAGAATGCAGCATTATGCCGTGTTTTTACAAGATTTTGATTACGAAATCCGTTATAAAAATACAAAGTTACATGGCAATGCAGATGCAATTTCAAGATTGCCAGTAACGCAAGGCTTATCGACAAAAATAGATGAAGCAGACTGTTTTGAAATTCAGCAAATCAGCACATTACCCGTGACTATCCGAGATTTGCAAATTCATACAATCAAAGACAACCAATTAATGGGAATTATATCTGCGTTAAAATCAGGAAAAGATATCCCTTCGGGGGATAGATTCCATGTGAACTTGACCGAATTTTCGTTAAACAATGGCGTTCTTTTAAGAGGTCAAAGAACAGTAATACCCAAGACATTGCGCAAGCAAATCTTAGATGAATTACATGTTTCCCATTTTGGAATGGTGAAAATGAAGTCTTTGGCTAGAAGCTATTGTTGGTGGCCGTCAATAGACAGTGATATTGAAGATTTAGTACAGAATTGCCTACAATGCAATCAACATAAAAATAATCCACAAAAAACCGTTCATCCATGGGAAGAAGTTACCGAACCATTTCAAAGAGTTCACGTAGATTTTGCTGGCCCATTCAAAGGTAAATATTTATTTATCTTGGTAGATGCGTTTACTAGATGGCCAGAAATCCATATTACGAAAGATATTACAACGGAGTCTACCATAGGAATTTGCCGAAAAATATTTTCCACGTTTGGATTACCTACAACGTTTGTGAGCGACAACGGAGTGCAATTTACTTCATACCAATTTAGAAGTTTTTTAAAGGGAAATGGAATTTACCAAAAATTCTCAGCGCCGTATCATCCTGCCACGAATGGCATGGCCGAACGATATGTACAAACGGTTAAGAACGCATTAAGAGGAATCTCAAACAATTCAGATTTCGAGGCCGAACTGCAGAAATTTCTTTTGCAGTATCGCAAAACTCCGCACTGCATTTCAGGCAAAAGTCCATGCAGCTTAATGTTTGGTAGAGAAATTAAATCAAGGTTAGACTGATTAAAAATACCTTTGGAAGAAAACAAAACCAAAGAAATGCAATGCAGAAAATTTGAAATGGGAGACAGGATTTCTGCAAGAAGTTACGGATCTAACAATAAATGGGAAATAGGAAACATTCATCACAAATTAGGAAACTTACACTACTTAGTAAAATTAGATAACGGAAAAATATGGCGAAGACATATTGACCAATTAAGACTGATTGGCCAGGCCACTCCAGTTACACCAAAAATTACCTTTCCTACTTTGACCCGAAGCAAATGATTGTCCCAAACCTGTAACCACTCCAGAAAATACTCACACAAATGATAGCACCTGTGACGATGATTTACCAAACACTGACGATACTTACCTTGAATCCACTGAATCCGTTACACCGTCCGAAATAATACAACCTTTACGAAGATCAAACCGTATAATTAAGAAACCACAAATATTAGATTTGTAATTACAAGTGAGGGAGGTGTTATAGATAGTTGGTATTAGCATGTGTGGATAGGGAGTTAGGAGTGGGGGAAATGACATTATGATAATGAGAATATATTTTTTTCATGCTTGTTTTGACAGATTACTATTCATGTAATTTTTGTATTCCTAAGTGAGAGTTAATAAAAACTATTTGTAGAAATAGTGTGTTTACATTGTGCTCGGACACAACAATATCACTCGCTAGTCACACAAATGACGCCAAGCTAATGCGCGCACTAGCGGCGGCTCTGTGATGCCTCTCCTCACCTGACATGTGGCATACTCTAGCAAATACGAGTAGTAGGTGAACTATGAGCGTATAAATCTTTGAATGTACAGAGTGATTGATTGAGACCGACTAAAAAGAGAATTTTATAAATGCTTTTATTGAAAAAAAGCATGGCGAATGAAGAATTTGGGAGATTTTGTTTAAAGGTGTGTGATCTGTTACGCCGTGAATGTAGGGGACAACAATCGTGTTTTTTTGATTATTACTTTCTGGCGTTTCCTTCGGGATTCACGGATGAAAATACTTTTGAACGTTGTTGGAGCTATTACCATTCTGGAATAGAACCTTTTTGACATATTTTAGTTCTTTTAAAGTAGGGCCCCTCTTGAGCGGATGTAAATGAATGTTTACGTTTCCCGACCGCAGATATAGATGAGGTTCCAGTGTATCCTTAAACGGTATATAAAATTGCACATACGTATCAAATTTCAAGTTTTTATTTCTTGCCATTAAAAAGATATTTAACAATAACTAATTCGAAAAATGAAGAAATCTGATTCACCTCAATCGTATCTCTTCTACAATAAATGTTCAAAATGTTGTCCATGTACTTCCTGACAATACTCAAAACGGAATTGAAACTCATTCTGAAGAAATAGTCCATTGGTGTTAAATTCGGAGACCTGGGTGGCTATTCAAAAGTTCCTCTTCTACCAATAGTCACGGACAGGTCTTGCAAAATAAGAAGTCTTGTTGAAAACAGATATTTCTATTCTGGACATCAGCTCCAAGATCAGAGAATAGAGTAGCCAAATTCGGAACTAGTTCTTCCTGCAAGTATTCTAAATATCTCGCTCCATTAAGATTTTCCTGGAAGAAAATCGGTCCTATAACTCGATCACCAACAATCCCTGCCCAAACATTTACTTTTTATGGATGTTCGGTGTGACTTTCCCTCATGCATCGTGGGTTGTTGTTTGCCCAATAACGACGAATTTTGACGATTTACCTCGCCGTTTAACATAAACGTTGATTTGTCAGAAAATAGAACGTTTTCTATGTTTACAACATTTCTGACTAGTACATCCATCACTTGTTCACAAAACTGAAGTCTTGGATCCGGATCATCTTCGGTGAGTTCCTGAAGGATTGCCAATTTATGGGAATAAAATGTGTGTGCTTTAAGAGTTCTTGACACCGAAGACTGTGTAATTTAGAGTTCCCTACCTATCAGCCTAGTGGAAATAATAGAATTTTCTTGAACAAAAAGAAGTACATCAAGTTTTAGTTCTTCATTGAGCGCACTCCGACGTCGATTATTTGTTTTTCTTAAATGCCCGTTTTCCCGAAACTGTCTTTGAATCTTGCTTACGGTACTTTGAGATATGGGTGGTATATCAGGATACTTTTCTCTGAATAAATGCGTAACTTCATTTTGTGTTCTTGCCCTATCTCTGTAGCCAATCATGAGTAAAATTTAAATTTTGTGGGTTTCAGTGAAATACAGCATTTTGGTCGATTTTTCAACAAACGGTGTTTCTTACAAAACGACAAACTAATAAGTGTACTCGCTCAATACTAGCTTCGATTCTTAATTATGTTTATTACCTTGTTTTTTGACATTGTGATTAGAGGTCAACCGGGTTTGACAAAAAACATATAAACGAAAACCTTTTGATGTGCCATTTTTAAACTTCATAAAAATAAAGTTGAATCAGATTTCTTCACTTTTGGAATTAGTTATTGTTAAGTATCTTTTTAATGACAAGGAATAAAAACTAGAAATTTGGTACGCATGCGCAATTTGATTTAAGGATAGTTATTAAAAAATTAATAATAGTATAAAGTATAGAAATTAAGAAGCTGGGAATGTATAAACGACAGAATATTAAAAGTAACAATGCAAATAAACAAAGAAAATATAGCTACACTAGTAATAATATACGCACCAGGAGAAAATGACAGGACTGATGAAAAGAACCAATTCTGGGCACAATTATAAGAAGTGATAGATAATCACGAAGGTGTGCTGATTATGCTGGGAGATTATAATGCGAGAGTGGAAAATGAATATAAGAAATGGCAGGGAGCAATAGGAAAACATGGAGAGAGCACAATAAACACAAATGGAAAGAGACTGCTTCAGTTCTGCATTGATAACGATTTAACAATAAACAACACATTTTTTTAGCACAAGTGGATACATAAAATAACAAGAGAAGTACACACACGAAGTAAACGCTTGATAATTGTCTATATAATAACACCTAGACATTATAAGAGAACAGTTAAAGATGTAAGCGTCAAAAGAACCTTTGAAGTAGGCAGTGACCATTACCTAGTAGAAGCTATAATTAAAACGAATTCGCAGATTAATAGCAAAGGTGAAGTTAAAAACAATGTTATAAACAGAACGAATAAAGAGCTATAAGCTGCGAGACCCACAAATTAGGACCAAATATGTAGAAGAACAAATGAGTAATCTAGAGGATAAATGGAAAAGATATAAAGAGAGAATTTTTAAAGTGGCAAAACAAACATGTGGATGTAGTAGAAGTAGTAATACAAAGAAACAAACGAACTTATGGAACGAAGGTACTAAGAAGGAGGCCAGAGAAAAGAAAAAAAATGTGGAAAAACTATCTACAAAACAGAAATCAGCAAATATGTGACCAGTACAAAATACAAAGAAATAAAGTTAAAGTAATGATCAAAGAGAATAACCGAAATCTTGGGAAGAGTTTGGAAGGAAAATGCAAGAAAATAGTGTAGAAAACAAAAAGCTATTTTATAGAACATTGAGAAATATGTGTGTATGCGTGGGTGTGTATGTGTGTATGTGTGTATGTGTGTATGTGTGTGTGTGTGTGTGTGTGTGTGTGTGTGTGTGTGTGTGTGTATGTGTGTATGTGTGTATGTGTGTATGTGTGTATGTGTGTATGTGTGTATGTGTGTATGTGTGTATGTGTGTATGGGAATATGTGTGTATGTGTGTATGTATGTATGTATGTATGTATGTACAAATATAGTGTTTCAATTTGAAAATTGAAAATTGTTTCAAAAAGCTACTGATTTATAGAACACTCTGTATAACGTATGCGTACAATGTAAATATCTTGCAAACTAATGAAAATAACTGAATACTATCTTGTATAAAGTTGTCTTAAAATTCCTCAGGCAATTTAAAAATGTGATAATATATAGGGTGTTCTATTTAATAATGTAAAGTTACTGGTGGTTACGGGCAAACTAAACACCCTGTATATCGTAGAATAATTTTACAATATAAATTTCATAAAACTAAACAACTTTCGTATTTAAATATTTGCTGTATTTTGCATAAAAAAGGTGATATGGAAGAATATCGCACTATTTGTACACCCACCCAGGTAGCACAGTCCGTTGGCTAAGTGTCGGCGATAGCTCGGGCCAACGTAACATAGTTGGCGCAAAGTCACAGTCTACAAACGATAAATATCGGCCAAATACGTTGGTTCAACTTATCATTGCAACGTTCCATGTTCGTTGGCTTTTGATCGTTTTGTTGGCTGAATGTCGCATAAAAGTTTTCAGACGACAATCGAAGCGAGGGCGGAGTCAAAGCTGATCCCGTGGCTTAATGGTTAGAGTTCTTACGTAACATTCACGAGGTACCCCGTTCAAATCTTACCATGTGACGTTTTTTTTTCCTTTTTAAAAGGCACTGTTTGATTTATATTCATTTTTATCTCAAAAATCATGAACTTACAAAATATTATTATTGGTCATATTACCCATACATTGTGAGCTATATTTCAAATGTAACAAATGTAATGCGCATGCGCATCGATCCGCAATCGACATTTTGATCGAAATACAGTGAGTGTAGGTGCACCGCCATATGCAAGCTTGTGTTGTTGATTCGATTTTATTCGTTTTATTGTGGTTTTATTAGCCCGGCTGTTAGTCATGAGAGAGAGTTATATAGTTAAGTGTTACCGTCTACATTGTACAATATTTAAAATAGCCCCTATTGTGAAAGATGTTATAAGAACAATGGACGGGTAAGTACTTTACATAGACATAGGTACCTAATATAATATGTACTGATAATGTATTTTTCATATATGCTGTGATTGAAAGTTGTGAGCTACCACAACCTGGTGACTAAGAAAGCATTGGATATACCAGTAACCTGAAAGATATGTCAGATTCCGATAACGGAACACTTATTTGTATCTTGTATACTAATGCCAGCCATCCTTACTGCTGATTGTAAATATGTTGATAATTGCCATGGTTGCTTTCTTACAAAATATATTTACAGATGCTTCATCTTCTATTTCCGATGTTAGGCCAGAGTTGCGTATGATATCCTAATTACACATAATCATTTGTGACAACTGATCGTATGCTATAATTGCCTTTTTTAATTTTTCACAAACTTATACTAGAGCTTTAATAATAAATTCTTCTATAGTTACGCATGAAGTTTAAAAGTTTTTTTTACAGTATATACGTAATGTCTGTTTTTTATTTATGCATTGGTATTTACAGGTATACTCGTGTTAGCTGAGTTGAATAAGTTGAACCGTGCTGGTTGTATTGAAGACTATTTAAAGATAATATTGAGAGACTTAAAAGCTATAAAATTCCAGATAAAAATTATCGAAGCAAGCCTTTGATAAAACAAACATCTTCCAAGCGGTTATAGGTAAGATTTAATTTTTGTACGTTATTTTCTATTTAATTAAAATTTTATATTAAACATAATATTTAGATGCTGTCTCAAAATTTGTCTGCGATATTTAAATGAAAAGGGCTAGTTATGAGGCGAAAGTTAAAGAATAACCGTAGTAAAAATTCTTAAATCAAAAATCTGAAAATTTCCAAAAAGTGGTACGTAATCACACTGTAAATAGCCATATATATACATAGCAAACCCCACAACTTCATTTCAAGATCTGTAATGGAATGAAATATACAAAGTGTCCAAAGTAAAATATTCACGAGCTATGAAGTTGATTACTTAAGTTAGTAATACTTTTTACTCTGAATGATAGAAAAACAGAAAAAAGGCGATCACATTGTCTTTTTTAATGGAATACTGTATATTTTTAAAGAAACCAATAGTTTGAACAAAATATTTATTACTTACTACTGTGAAATTAAAAATAAGGAAGTAAAAAGTGATAATTGTGCAAATGTGCAAGTGGGCAATGATCAAATATTGTAGAATAAATAATCACATACAGGTTTTCCTAGTTATGTACTTGCCAAATGAATCATTCTTTGTGATTATTGATTCATCCTTAATAATTATTGCTGTGCGAGTGCCATTTATTTACTCTTCTCGTAAAATGTAATATGCTGCAAGTATATCTGATTTGTAGAAAAAATTAGATATACTTCGCCATTGTTAATTTAACCAACTTCATAGCTTTAATAATAAGTTTGCAATGGTAAACACGTTACCATAACTTTGGACATGGTGTATACTTCTAATACTTTACGTAAACTAAAGATAGATACATACATATGTTAATATTTTTTATTTGTTCACAGTTCAAGATGAAGGTAAAGCTGAGCGTAATTTGGAAAAGGCTATTGTTGGTCGTACATCTTTGACTACTGCTGCTGATAAAAATTAGGAATCAACTGAGCTGTGAACATCTCCGCGATTAGGTCAGTGTTTTATAATGTTTTAATATTTTTAGTTCAATAAGATATTTCAGCTATTATATACCATAATATGTAAAGAGATAATAAATTTTGTTCTGTAATAAGATATATCACATCTTATTTTTTTATTTATCTTGAATTTTAGTTTCACTAATAAATAAAATATCGTAATTACTTTCTTTATTTAATGTATGTGCAGATCATGTATGGTGTTATATGGGTATATGATTCGATGTTAACTATTGTTAACAACATAAACATAAAAAAAACATAAAATTTGTAGTAAGTTTACCTTATATATTGTCACATGAAATAAAACATCTACGATATATGTCCTGATTACAGGCAGATCATATCGAGATATACTATGTTACACAATTATGAGCATGTTTGTCTTGAACGCTGAGTATTTCATCATAAGCGTAGATTTTATAACAGTTTTTAAATCATTACTTGTACATGTTCTTAACTATTATCAACATCTTGCATACATAGATATGTAAAATTCAAACAGAAGTTTTCTATTAAATTATCTATGATCTAATTATTGTAATTTGGTAGTTTATATCTTAAATCACGTTTATTTCATATGAAAATATATTATATACAGATAATTAACTGGAATTTTGAGTTGGTATAACAGCGCTGTAATTTATTCAGCAAACTAATTAATAACATTGGATCAGTGTACCTATGTACCATCATATATGTTTTGCATCTTGTATGTCTTATCGTATAGATATCACATACAAGATTAATACCCAATATTACTTCCCGTAGTTACTACTATGTATCCTCTCGATAAGCATCCATCAGTTGCCAACGAATGACCAACAGAACGGGTAGGTATTGAAAATTTATCCTACGCCAATGTCGCCTAAAGATATAAAACCAACGTTGTAAAATGTTCACACTTTCACATACTGCCAACATTGTTGCCCAACGCGTGCCCAATGTAACTCGGACAATCAGCCAACGTTACACCAACGTTGTGTGCTACCTGGGCAGTATATAATAAATACTAAAATATAAATACTACCTTAATTGCTTTAATCACAACACGAAACATAGTGTCAGGTGTTGTTAACTAAAATAATACTATAAAATAAGTTTATAGTGAAATTACAAGTGCTTGTGGTTACAATATTTGCATAAAAAAATTGAAAACATTTATGCAGAAATTCGATATATTTCTAGAAGCAAATGAATATTAAAAAAAGCAGATAATGTAAAAATGTTCCTTAATTGCATAGGTGATGATGGATTAAGAATATTTAATACATTTAAACTCACCGATGAACAGAAAAAGTCATATGAGGTATTAATAAAATCATTTACAGATTGTTGCAGTCCTAGAAAGTCAAACTGTATTGAACAGATATAAGTTTTTTATAAGATCGCAACAAGAAGGTCAGACTTTTGATCAATTTCAGACAGTGTTAAAAGGATTGGCTCGAGATTGTGAGTTTAGTACTCAAATGGACTCCTTAATAAGGGATAAAATTATAATTGGACTAAAAACACTGCATTACAGAAGAGGCTACTTAGGGAGAGCGATATTAGTTTAGAGGATACGATAAAACAATGTAGAGCTCATGAAGCAAGTCGAATAGAAGCCCAAAGCATACAACAACCAGTAGCTGCTCTACATGCAGTAAAAACCAAAAATGCTTCAAGAAAAAATTCTAGAGTGGTGAAGAAGGCGATAACGTGAAATTTAACGCGTCTAAAGTGCAATATAAAGTGTCCAGTGTTAAATACTTAGGGTATATTTTTTTCGTGTCAAGGCTTGCATCCAGATGAGAAACAAATTGAAGCTATACAAGAAGTAGCAGAACCGGAAAATAAGAAGTCCTTGCAACAATTTCTTGGAATGATCACATATTTATATAAGTTTATACCGCATATGTCTTCAATTGCTGCACCTCTTAGAGAATTACTTAAAAAGAATGTAGAATGGAAGTGGTGTACAGCTCAGCAAAATTCATTTAAAAAATTGAAAGTCCTTGTTAGCAATGCACCTGTTCTTAAATATTTTGATGCCTCAGAGGAAGTTACTATTCAGTGTGATGCTAGCAAAGATGGTCTTGGTGCTGTACTTCTCCAGAGGGAGCAGCCTGTCGCATTTGTTTCTCGAGCATTAACAGAAACAGAAAAAAGATACAGTATGGTCGAGAAAGAATTGCTAGGTATTTGTTTTTCTGTACAAAAATTTCATCAGTTTATATATGGTCGTAACATAAATGTGTATTCTGGTCATAAGCCGTTAGTTAGTATTGTAAAGAAGGATTTACATAAGTGTTCCAATCGTATTCAAAGAATGCTTTTAAAATTACTAAAATACAAGCTAAATGTCAATTACTTACCTGGAAGATTTATGCATATCTCTGATTTTCTATCACGCAATTTTTTAAATACCCCTGTGCAAGATGATCCTGATATGTTGGATGTTGTACATAGTGTATCATTAGATAGTTTCTTACCTATTTCAAAGAAAGGCTTTTAGAGTTACAAAATAAAACAGAAGATGATGTTGTTTTGCAGAATGTTAAGAATTATATAGATGGTGGTTGACCTAGCTATGATCAGTTAAAGTCTAATATAAAACATTTCTTTAGAATAAGGGAGTTGTTACATGTAAAGGAAGGTATCATATTTTGTAATGATAAAGTTGTTATGCTATAATTTTTATACTCTCTAATGTTAGATCGCATTCATGATAATGCCCATATTTAGGAATAGTAAAATGTTAAAAACGTGCAAGATCTCTTTTATATTGGCCAGGCATGAATGCTATGATAGAAAATTTTGTACAAAAATGTTCTGATTGTGAAAGTTTTCAAAGGTCTAATGTAAAAGAACCGCTGTTACCTCAACAAATTCCAGAATTGCCGTTTATGATAGTAGCAATTGACATTGCTGAATATAGTGGTAAATCTTACCTTATTTTTAGGAGATTATCTATCCAAGTGGCTAGAAATTGTACCTTTAAAAACTAAATGTATAGACGAAGTAATTAGTAAGTTAAAAATTTTATTTGCAACACATGGTATTCCACAGTATATTATTTGTGATAATAATCCTTTTTATTGGTATTGGTAAAAATATAATAAAAAAGGCAAAATCCATTGAAGAAGTTTACATGGGATTATTGGAGTATCGAACCTGTAGCAAACTTAGATTATACTCCGAGCGAAATACTAATGGGTCGTTTATTACGTTCTAACATTCCTATCACCAGTAGTAGATTAAAACCAAGATTAGTTTATGAAACAGCAGTCAATAAACTTAGGGAGTTCCAAAAGCAAACCGAAAACAGTTATAATAAAACAGCACAATCTCGCAATTCTTTTGTAACAGGAGAAAATGTAATTGTTCAACACGCTACTCGAAAGACCTGGGAGAGAGCTAAGGTAATAGGAATTGGAGAACATCCAAGGTCTTATAGAGTATTGACGAAAAATCAAAGCTATGTAAATAGAAATAGTGTACATTTAAGAAAATCATTGAATGAACCTAGATTTAAGGACGTTGTTGATGAGGAGGATGTTCAACCGAAAAACAACTTAAATTTAAACTCAAAACTTCATGAAAATTGAGTGCCTGAAAATAATTCAAATGATAAAACACCTCGTTTATCTCTTGAGGACCCTCCGGTTGTGAAAACAAAAGCTAGCAGAGTTGTAAAATTTCCTGTTAGATTTAATGAGTTTATCAGAACTTAAGCGGGGAGATGTTTAGTATAGTAACTTTTAGTAGATAAGTTGGCACCCCAGAGAGGAACCCGCCCACTCACGACACAAGTTGTTGATCTATTATGTATATTCTTGTGTCTTCCTATAATAAATACTAAAATATAAATACTACTTTAATTACATCAGCATGTTGCAACAAAAAAGGTAAACCTAATTCAAAGCAACAGTTTGACGATAACCACACGTCGTACACAAAGTGCATAAAGGGAACGTTTGCTGTTCAATCCTGACACACAGACACGTGTTTCGAACTTATTTGTTCTCCTCAGTGTGCGATACAAGATTTGAACCAACAAACGAATTCCCCCATACCCGTTATATCCGGACATTACTCGACAGAAACTTAGAAGATAACCTCCATGACCTCTATCGGGCGATGACCGAACATCAACAGGGCAGATCTCGGACGCTCTACAGCGAGCGATTACAGAGATCCCGTGTGTAAGTGCTATCGTCATCTATCGGATATCCCGATAAGTGTAAATACAAACAGAGCACAAAAAGCGTGAGGCGCATACATCCTCTGCCAGGGATTGGGTGAAATTACATCAGCATGTTGCAATAAAAAAGGTAAACCTAATTCAAAGCAACAGTTTGACGATAACCACACGTCGTACACAAAGTGTATTTACACTTATCGGGATATCCGATAGATGACGATAGCACTTACACACGGGATCTCTGTAATCGCTCGCTGTAGAGCGTCCGAGATCTGCCCTGTTGATGTTCGGTCATCGCCCGATAGAGGTCATGGAGGTTATCTTCTAAGTTTCTGTCGAGTAATGTCCGGATATAACGGGTATGGGGGAATTCGTTTGTTGGAGACGGTGCAGGTATCTGCCGCCAAGCCGAAGCAGAACCCGTCGGCGGCGAAACAGACTCCCTCTTCTCCCAAGAAGAAGGAGAAAGCTTCTCCAAAGAAGACGGAGGCTAAGGCGAAGGCTACGCAGAAAGCCAAACCCGTCAGCGCGCCTCCCCTGGAAAAGGCCGAAAAGCGCCCAGCGCTGAAAAGCCCTGTCTCAGGGGAAGACACCGAGGTGGCAATGCAGGAGTCAATCTTCCTGCTTGAAGTTTGTTCAGGAAGCCGCCCGTAGGGCTGCTATCGGGATGCGCGAACTGAACAAACTGAAGTGCCCATTAGAGAAACTGCAAGCTCTAATGCAACTGGCGGAAGAAATCTTCGGACCATGAACTGCTCGACGCCTAGAGGTCTCAGAATCGCTACCTGGAACGCGCAAGGAATCCAGAACAAGAAGATCGAGCTTACTCGATTTACAAGTTCACCGCACAGACATCGCCCTGATCTGTGAAACCTGGCTGAAGCCCGAGAAACCGTTCAGGATATCGAACTACGACGTCTATCGAACTGACAGGCCCACCAGAGGAGGCGGAACTGCCGTCCAATAAAGAGGTGCATCAGGCACTCGGCTTTTTGTCTTCCGACAACAGTCTGGAGGCAACTGCCGTGGCGCTTGAGAAAGCCGGCAAGTTGGTGCTATTTGTAGCTTGCTACAATCCGCTAAGGCAGGCAATCAACGCCCTCGATATAAGGAGAATCGCAGAACCAGCCGATCACGCGTTCATCTCGGGAGATTTCAATAGCAAACATTGCTCCTGGAACTCCAGATTGAACAACGTGAACGGAACCCTCCTCCGGTCGTGGCTAGACCAGGATGTCGACTTCGATATCGCCGCTCCTACAGAACCTACTCACCATAGCACCACAGGGCTTTACGACCCG